>JANHFO010006843.1:57607-69201 GCA_032468095.1 Pareas carinatus | reverse complement strand
TTAAAATCAACTTGTTTTCCACTACTGTGCAATCTGTAGTTATACCCAATAAAAACAATTGTGGAGTAAATTTTATCTTTTTTTAAAAAAACATTCTGCATAATCCACCATATTCTTATCCAAAATGCTTTAACCTTTTTACAAGACCATCAAATGTGAAAATAAGTAGCATCTTCACAATCACATCTCCATCATTTAGCTTGAAAGTAAAGAAAAAGGCTGCATTTTTCATACTATTTAATGGTATGTATTATTGTAAATTTGGCTGAAACCATTAGGGGGAAAAAGTTAACAAATTAATCAGGGGAAGGGACTGAGATGAATGAGGGTACAGGGAGTCCTTGACAGCATTTGGGACCAGAATTTCCATCAGTAAGTGATACAATTGTAAAGTGCAATATTACGTGACCACATCACTTTCTGCTGGTGCTTCTGGCAGTCCCCATTGCCATTGTTAAGCAAGAACCTCACATGACTGCAATATGGAAAAAGGTGGGGATTCAGAAGCTCTTGCAAATGCTGCTGAAGCTGTGTCCCACGCCAGTAGATGAGAGCAATGGGCAGGTAGGTATTACAGAGAATGGGCTATGGGGTACAAGCCCACCCAGGGACTCCTCAAGAGAAAAAGTGGTAGGAAGAGAAGACACTTGCAAGAGTGACTTACAGCCTCTGGTAGGAAGCTGGTAGGGAAGCTTGCAAATGGTGATCACATGATCACAGGATACTCTGACTATCATATTTGTCAGCTGGTTGTCCAGTGTCCAATTTACAATCGTGTGATTGCAGACGCACTGTATCAGTGACAACTTCAAAGATCAGTGGTAAGTCCTGTTGTAAGTTCAGCACCATCATAACTTTGAATGGTCGCTGAACAAGTGATTGCTCAGTCACTTAGCCACTCTGGAAGCTGCCCAGAATTGTCTGAAAGATATAGGTGTTTTTACATGAATGAATGAGGAATCTTTGTATTTAAGTTAAGTTTCAATGAAATTAGATTCAATTTTTATCCTGGTCCCACAAGGCAATGTAATCTCTTATATGATACTGAGACGGGAAGTGCAATTATCTACTTGGAAAAGAATTGTGGGTTTTCATTCAATTGTATATGAAGGAGACAAATTACATATAGAGACAATTGACAAGGAAATTAATCTATTCAGGCTGTGCAAGTGGGTTTTCCCACAAGCCATCTGCTTGCCCAATGAACATGACTGAAAAAACTTAGATGTATTCTTGTTCTGGCTGGATCAAGCACTTCTCACTTTGCCATATGTTTTAATATTCACTCTGATACACTGACCTTATAGACAGCACAAAACTTCCAATATTTCTTATATTTTGAAATGGATGACCTGTCTGTCTTCCCCATTTCTAAAAGGGTAAGTCAGGTGGTTATAGCTGTAAAGGAAACCTCTATGAAGGAAAAAAAAACTTAAAAGGAATGGTGACTGAAGAGAGAATTTTTTCATTAATGAAAATAATTGAAATTGCTTGACTGATCTATTGAGGAATTACAAAGTGCCTATCAGTCACTTTGTCTTTTTAAGAAGTTTGCCATTATTAGTAGACACAGATCAATGAGCGTTACAGCAAAATTCCATCTACAGTACTTATTTCATCTGCTGAAAAGATTTTTGTTAACCTAATGTTTTTTAATGGCAAAAGCAAATGTCTCATAATGATTTTTCCCTCAATGACTAGTAAGGAAAATAAGGAGAGCGAAAAAGAGAGAGAAAAGAATGACAAGTCCAAGTCTACCTGTCACAATGTTTGGAAGAGAGGGAGAGAAAAAGGCAAGTAATCTTGAAGGTCATCTTTTGACTAATAAGATATTGGGAATTAAAAGCAAAAAAAAAAGTATTTGAAATATTCTCTACTACTGACAACATTTTCTGCAATCCTTTTGCAGATGAAAATGACTTCTTAATTTGCTGACTCACCTGAACATAGACATCAGGGAGAGGAATGTTTTGACCTCAAGATGATGTTTAGCAAAAAGAGCTAACATTTTGTGGCTTGTCAATATAGTATAGCAGTAAAGGTCTGGGATTTGGATCAGAGAAGTCCAGTTTCAAATCCCCAAATGGACATATAGATTACTTTAAATCAATCATTCTTACTTTACCCAACTACCTATAGGGCTGCTGTTTTAGAGATAAAATGGATTTCACCATGTATGCCAGATTGATCTGTCAATAGAATAGAATAGAATAGAATTCTTTATTGATCAAGTGTGACTGAACACACAAGGAAGTTGTCTTCGGTGCATATGGTCTCAATGCACATATAAGCTATAAGTGATAAACTATGATCATAATCATAAAATACATTCATCATGCCATCATGTCATAAAACACATTCATCCTGTCATAAAATGCATTCATTATGTCATAAGATGCATTTTTGTGATAGGCTTAGAATAGTCATAGAATTTTAATAAGCAATCTGTAAGTCATACTAGGATACTAAATAAAACAACTATTACAGATTGTAGTTACAAGCAACACATTAGTTGACATAGAAATAAGAGAACAGGTAATAGGTAATGGGTAATAGGAAAGATGAGAAAGATAATAATGATACATTTCTACTAGGTAGTTTAACAGTGTTGTGGAAGTTAGTTGTTTAGCAGAGTGATGACATGGGAAAAAATTGTCCTTGTGTCTAGTGTGGTTTTGATCTGCAATGCCCTATAGTGATGTCCAGAGGGAAGAAGTTGAAACAGATTATGCCCAGGGTGTGAGGGATCTGTAGTCATTTCTCAGCCCTATTTCTGGCTCGTGGCAGAAGGCACAGGTCTTCAATGGAGGGTAGGTTTGTCCTTTTGATTTTTTATGTTATTTTTCATGTTAGTTGACCATTTTAGATCTTGAGATATTATAGAACCTAGAAATTTGAAGGTCTCTGCTATTGATACTGTGTTGTCTAGTATTGTGAGAGGTGATAAAATAGAAGGGCGTCTTCTAAAATCGACACTCATTTTGAGTGAGTTCAGTTCAAGATTGTTCTGGCCACACCACAAGGTTAGTTGTTCAATTTCTCAACCTAAGGCATATTCGTCATTGTCTCGAATGAGGCACTCACTGTTGTATCATCTGCAAACTTCAGTACTTTGACAGAAGGGTCCTTCAAGATGCAGTCATTGGTATAAAGGGATAAGAGAAGTGGAAAGCACACACAGCCCTGAGGACCTCCTGTGCTGATTGTACAGGTATCTGATGTTATTTTGCCTAGCTTCACCTGTTGCTTCCTGTCTGCTAGAAAGCTTATAATCAATTTGCAGGTGTGGGCAGGCATGGTTAGCTGGATCAGTTTGGCTAGAAGAATATCTGGAATGATGGTATTGAATGCTGAGCTGAAGTCTACAAAAAGGACTCTTGCTTAGGTCCTTGGAGATTGAAGATGTTGAAGTATGCAATGCAGAGCCATATTAACAGCATCATCTTCTGATCTATTTGCTCGGTAGGCAAATTGCAAGGGGTCCAGCAATGGATCTGTGATGGTTTTCAGGAGAGCCAACACTAACTTTTCAGAAGTTTTCATAACTACGGATGTCAGAGCAACTGGTCAAAGAAGCAAACATCAAATAAATGATTAACAAATAGTAAATAATCTTTAGGTGCTCTCGCTCATAATGGTGGCCATTAGGGACAATTATGTCTGACTACAATCCTTTGATAATGGTGGTCTATAAGAAGCTATGTTTTCCTCTAGCCCAATATGTCCAGGTGGGTATAGACTGTATTTTTGCTTCTCTTGTTTGATTGTTTCCTGACTGCAAATATCAGGGATTTCTGGTGAAGGAGCTCTCTTTTTCCCTTTGCACGTGTCTTTGTGTCTTTGTATTTGCATGTGCACACTCCTGAATGAAGTCCCTGACAAAGAAAATCCAGGAGTGAAGTACATCATCCATTTATTTAGATAGAACTTCAGCCATCCTCCAGAATCTGAAAGAAGTATAAGTAGCATTTCTTCCTTCAAATTTTACTTACATTCTTAGAGGTACTGTGTTTCCCTGAAAATAAGACCGGGTCTTATATTAATTTTTGTTCCAAAAGACACATTACCACTTATTTTCAAGTTAGATTTTATTTTGGGGAAAATGCAGTACTAAATGCATCCATTTGTCTGACTGTCTTAACTGGGGCTTATTTTGGGGGTAGGACTTATATTATGAGCATCCTAAAAAAATCATGCTAGGCTTATTTTCTGATTAGATCTTATTTTGGGGGAAGCAAGGTAGGTTGGAGTGAAAGTTATGAATTAGCTCTGGCATAAAGGGTTGCACCATCTCCTCCCTTCAGATCCCTTGCTTCTGAGGCAACAACTCCCCACCCCATCATGGCGATGACCAGGGACTGGAAAAGATTGTCACCATGTCTTCATTATAAATCAATTTCTCCTTTCCCCTTTCAGCCCTCTTTGGAAACCAGGCAAGCCTTGAAGACAAAATCCTCCCTCCATCCTTGCTCTGGCTAACTACAGAATGGGAAAACAAATACAACTCTGGAAGTGAGTAGCTCAGCTAAGTTTAACCAAGTGCAAGCCATCAATTCAAGGATTGAATTCAATTCACTCAAATTGACTCAAATATATTAAAGGGGACAAGGAAGAGAAACACACGGTAAAACAAAGAGAAACCATTCCCTTCCTCGATTCCAGAGACAAGGTTAACAACATTCAAGCACCTAAGGCTAGTTTGTTCTTCAAAGGGCCAGAGGGTCCTCACTGTTAAAAAAGACCTTCTGTGGATTTTAATTTGAATCTGTTGATTTTCCATTCCCCATGAAGAAGCTTTTCTTTTATTACTTTTTTCAGGGTAAAAGAATTCTGTCAAACCATTCCTACTCCTGCAAGCTATACTCACACTGAATTTAGCTACAAATCCTGAGACAGGTTACCCTCTACTTTTCCCTCCAAATAAAATTCTGGGGAAAGGTGTCAGATTGCATTTAAGATAATGTTCTGTAATTCAGCAATTACAGTATCCTACAGAGTTTACCTTTCTGATTAAAAAAAAACCTTCAATTTTTAGTGTATCTTTTAGACAAGGATTTGTTCAAGGTAAGTTAATACTATTAATGTTACCATGTACTATGTGACTTTAAATTACAAGAAGGCATTTTATTAATCTTTTGAGACATTTACCACTGGCTTACCCATTTAGTTTAATGAGTGGAAATGTCAGCTTTCTATCTGTAATGAAATTGCCCCAATAAAACAAAATTTGGTTGTTTGTAAAAGATGGAACTATTTTTAAGAAGTTGTCATACAAGGTGAAAAAAAATACATTTGGAGTTTAATAGGGATATTGATTTGAAAGAAATTAAAGTTAAAACTTTGTCAGTGAACAGATTACTGTTAATTTACCTTTAAGTTAAACCCAATGTAATCAACAGATCTGAGTAAATTTCATTCCGTAAATCTATCCTTACATCAGACCAAAAGATAAATAATGTCAAATTTATTAATAATAGATAGATAGATGAAAAAGGGAGGCAAAAATAATAAACAAAATCATTATTGACCAAATTTCATTTTAACTATTGAAAGAGTTAAGTAGTAAGGGAGTAAGAAAGAATAAATCAGAATGAATAATATTCATTTTAACTTTATGATTTTCCTTTAGACATAAGCAAGTTGATGCTGACAATAGCATATACTGACTGTCAAGATTCACCAGTTATGTCTCTGAATGGTTTTGTTTTTAAAGATTTAAATGTGATTTTTTCACATTTAAAAAAAGCAATTTATGAGGTGGTTTGAGATTTCACTCTTTCTGGAGAATTTTCGACTTTGTATGTCAATATTTTTGGATATCTGTAGGAAGGTTACATATGCAAACAATTTTCTATTTGTTCTGTTGATCTCATACTATCACAAATTATACTGCTGTCCTAAGTTTAACTTATCATTAGTACATATCTCACTTGTGAAATTTGAAATGGGATGGTGTCTCCCTCTGTATATGGGAGATTCCACAGAAGGTTGTGGGAAATACAAGAGTTAAGATTCCACATGACTTCCAGATCCAGACAGACAAGGAGGTACTAGGCAATCAACCAGACATTTCAAAATTTGATAAGGACCAAAAGACAGTGGTGTTGACAGATGTAGCTGTGCCAAGTGACAGCAACATCAGGAAGAAGGAGTATGAGAAGTTGGAGAAGTACCAGGGCATGAAGAAGATGTGGAAAGTAAAGTCCAAAGTCCAAAAAGACATCAAATTATATATAGTAGCCCCCATAAGCAGGAAAAACAAATTACCCAAGACAATAAGAAAACTCCAATCCAAAAAAAAAATCTCTCTGGCATAAAAACAAAACTAGCTACGTTGCTAACTTTAAAAAAATGCTACAAAACCCTATGCAATCAGATAAAGGCAGAAGAAAAATTGTTACACACAAAATCCACCTGTGCCTTCTATAATTTTGTGAACATCAAGCTTAAAGACTCAAAAACCATATCACCAATGAAAGGGCAAAACAGAAAAGTCTGCAATGATGAAACCATTAAGGTTAATACTTTCAATACATTCTTCAGTCTTTGTTAACAGCAATGGATCCAGTCCAACATTTTCTAATTGTATTAATATTGATTGCAACGACCTAATACACATTGATTTTATGGAAGACAACGTTGAAATAGCACTACGCAATCTAAAACAGTTCCTATCTATTGGTCCTAATAAATTATGTGCATACTTCTTTAAAAAATTCTGCACCGCTATAGCTGAGCCATTAAGCATAATCTACGAGATATCATTCAGATCCAGCCTGACTTATGGTCATTAGCAATGGTCATTCTTATCTTCAAAAGGGGAGACCCCAACCAAGTTGAAAATTACAGGCCAATCTCATTATGTTGTGTCACCTGCAAAGTCATGGAATCAATCATCAACCAATCCATTAATTTCCATTTAGAGTCAAATAACCTTCTATCTAACAAACAGTTTGGCTCCAGACAAAAATTGTCCTGCAATCTACAACTCATATACTGCAAAAACATTTGGACTACACAACGTGACTAGGGTAAAGCAATAGATGCAATTTACAGAGACTTCAGCAAAACCTTTGACTCAGTGGTACATGACAAACTACTATTAAAGCTATGATCTTACAGCGTTTCTGGATCACTACATAAATGGATAGATGCATTCCTGTCAAACAGACAAATAGTTAAAATAAGGAGTGCCATATCAAACCCTGAACCAATTAACAGCGGTGTCCCCCAAGGGAGTGTTCTAGGATCCAACCTATTTTTAATATACATAAATGATCTTTGCAATCACATCAAAAGCAAGTGCGTCCTCTTTGCTGATGATGTAAAACTATTTAACACCACTGACAACACTGCTGCCTTACAATGTGACCTTGATTATGTATCTGAATGGTCAAACAATTGGCAATTTCAAATCTCTACCAACAAATGCTCTGTCTTACACCTTGGTAAAAAGAATCAGAACACTAAATACAAGCTGGGTGGATACGACCTCGAAGACAACCCTCTCTCTGTCAAGGATCTAGGAGTACTCATCTCAAAAGATCTAAGCCCCAAAGCTCACTGTTACAGCATTGCCAAAAAAGCATTAAGAGTTGTTAATCTAATTTTGCAAAGCTTCTTTTCCAGTAATATTGAACTGCAAACCTGGGCATATAAAATCTTTGCCAGACCAATTCTCAAATACAGCTCATCTGCATGGAACCTATATTGTTTAACAGACATCAGTACAATTGAACAAGTCCAGAGGTATTTTAAGAGAAGAGTACTCCATTCCTCAGCCCGCAATAGAATACCTTATGCTACCAGGCTTGAAATTCTGGACCTAGAAAGCTTAGAGCTATGCTGCGTACGGTCTGACCTAAGCTTAGTACACAAAATTGTCTGTTACAATGTTCTACTTATGAATGAATACTTCAGTTTCAACCACAATAATACATGGACTAACAACAAATACAAACTCAAAATGAACCGCTCCAGACTCAACTGCAGAAAATATGACTTCAGTAACAGTCTGGAACTCATTACCTGACACTGTTGTTACATCCCCAAACCCCAAAAATCTTTAACCTTAAACTATCTACCGTGGACCTCACTCCATACCTCAAAGGTCTATAAGGGGACGTGCATAAGCGCACCAGCGTGCCTACCGTCCCTGTCCTACTGTCCCCATTTATTCGTACTCATTTATTATTATGCATATGCATATGTTTATGCTTATACTTTCACAAAGTCTATTCGCAAAACTATAGCGTATAGTGTGTTTATAAACCTCTACTGTATACCGTAAGCAAAACAGTTAATTCAGCTGCATTAATCAAACCTTGGAAGCCACTACTGTTACTTACATCAACTGACAGATATACAAATCTCTTAACACAAATTTATAGGATTTTTATTTCTGACAAACTTTTCTACATAAGCAGATTATAAAATATGCTTTATTTCTTATTTAACTTTTTATTTCAAGTTTTGTTGCTGTAACTGTATGCCTCCAACTTTCAATTTAGCTATATGTTTGGTTAACACATCTTTCCTTAGTTGTGTGATTATCTACTTAAATGATAATAAATCATTTATCTAATATAATATAATGTTAACATTATACTGTATATATATATATCCAAGATCTTACAGAAAAGGGGAATAAGTCCACTGAGTCTTAGTTTTGCTAATCATAGAGACATATAATGTAAAGGAATAAATCAACAGAGAGAAAAAGTAAAATTAAAATGTAGGAGACAAGATGGTGATATGAAGCCATGGCACAAATGGCTCACCTGGGGATTTTGTTGAAGAGCATGTACTGGAGTAGTGGCCACTCCTCTTTACTGTACTCATTCAAGTGATAAAAAAGAAAAAGAAGAAAGGTTATTCATAGGCGAGAAAATAAAATGATAGAGAGAGAGAAGGGGAAAATTCAACTATTTGTTTTCCAGCAAAGATATGATAAGCTTAAGTATATTACCACAGCTGGTCTTCTAACATAAAAACTCATTAAACTATGGTAAAAAGAGCAGAGATGTAAAATGCCTGAATTATTTCAAGTTAAAAATAGTTATTATAAGTGCGAAATTGGAAAATTAAAGTATTTTTAAAGTGCTTCAAGCATAAACTTGCTATGGGAAAGCTGAGGAAGTCAATTTGGTATTAAATTAAAACCATGACTTTAGCAGAGCATACGTACTTTCTGAAGAATAAATTTAATTATGGTAAGTTTCATTTTATTGTCATACAATACCGATGCCTACATTGTCAAGCACATTACATTGTTTATCACCTTGGTGCTTACACTTGAACTGTAGTGTACTTGTGATACTTTTGATATTTGTCTTGTTTGTTACCTGAGAACTGCCCTGAGCCAGTCACCAACTTCTTAAAACAGATTTTAATAATGGTAGTCTTGTGTTTACATTCCCCACAACTTCTGATGTTGAGAAGCTGTTGTACAGCACACTGTTTGTTCTTTACAACTACTTCACAATTAGTCAAAATGTCTGTAAGTACATTGATTATCCGAATCTATTTCAGTCTGCATTGAAGTCTGATTAGGACAGAATCAAACATAGTTTCCCAAATTGGTGACTTCTTACAGAAAAGACAGGGAGAGTGTGACTGTCAGTCCTGGTTCATTTCATCAGTATTTGACCACCATTCCAGTTGATGACTGGAGACCTGATTTACAATGGTTGCTTTCTTACTTGAAGGGACAATCTTAGTAAATACTATTTAGTACCCAAACAGGATATATACCCTGGCAGCTCTGTTTTATAAAGCACATCTTGTCCCTACTGCTGTTCAACAGTTTGTATGTAAGTACTGGAGTTAGTTATTATAGGTTCTGGAGCTAATTATCACCAGAGATTTATTAATTTATTATATTTTATGTCACCTCATTGCTAAATGAGCTGTGATGGTCTAGCCTTTAAAACAATACCACTTAACCAAAACAATCAAAATAATTCAGTAGTAAGCTACCAGCAATTCTGAGTTTACTAATTGTTAAAAAACATCTTTTTAAAAGGAATACAAAAATGCAAAAACAATGCAAGTCAAAACTACACATGTTGATCAGTTAAAAACCAACCACCGCCATATACTACTACAGCATAACCTCTCAGACCACCCACCATGAAATGTCCAGCTATTCTCCATGCTTCTGTTACCAGTGTCCCTCAACTACCAGTATCTCCAAACCCTTTTCTGCCCAAAACAAAACAGTACCATTTTGTCCCTCCATGTACCAAAATATTTCAACAAATTCTGTTTTGTGTCAGGCATTAGCCTCATGAAACAGCTATTCAAAGCATGGAACAATTTGTGCATTGAATATTTGGAACGTCCATTGCTTAGATTTACAGTGGTTTAAAGGCTGTAAGGTAACGCTCTTGGTTCTTAAATACCTTCACATGTTCCCTGTTGTTAGTGAAAAAGGCAATGATCACAGTTTTCTATGCTCCTTTTATGGAATTTTCTCCATAGAGAACTAAGCTTTATTATTTGTTGCAGCACATAATTTGTTTTTTCATATGGTTTTAGAGGCATTTATTCTTTATTTTGTATTTCATTCTATTTATTTGTTTAAATGTTTAGTCTTTTCTGGTTGCTCGATTCTACTGCAGATATCGAATCATGTACGAAGTTCTAAAGAGCAGTTCTGCTCCCAATTACCTGAAGCTGGGGATTTGCTTCGACGTGAAGGCCCAGGACTTTTAGATCCAGTATACCTTGCTGTTCCAGATGCACGGGAATAAGATGATTTCATAACACGGCATTCTACAAAAAACACATATGGACAGTAGAATGAATATTTTAATGCATTTGTGCTGTATTAGCAAAACTATATATTTATGCATAAAGAGTCTGCAGGGTCATGTCTAGCACCAAAATAATTTACTGAGATGAATTGATGAGAATATGATCAGAAGCAACAAGTTCTGAAATTCTAACTGTATATCCTTCAAATCTCCTCTTACAATTTAACAGATAACATGTAATCAAATGGTATCCAACATGGGTATATTCAAAAGCGATGATATTGTTAACTTTTACAAGGTCATCATGCTCATGAGACCAATTACGGTGTAGTTTTATTATGATGTCAATGATTGTCTGTCTGTCTATCTAATCATTTGCCGATTTCCCTCAGAGAGAATCTATATAGGATCTCATTTGCTTTACAGTGTTTGTAATACCCTTCCTCCATAGACCCTATGGTTCTATCGGACAAGAACCTGATCAAACCATTAAGATAATGTGGTAATACTGGGAAAATGAAAAACAGCTACTCATATTAAATAAAACAAATTACTTATAACATGAAGTGATTTAAACACTGGTCATTTCCTCACTGTGATTTGGGATTGGGGGTGGCTTTATTGCTTTACCAGAAAATGGATCTGTTAGGATTCATCTGTTAGCATCTAAACCTGAAGCTGATTAAATGTCTTAAACATTAAATCAGCAGCTAACTTGCTATAAATTGGTTAGAAACTTAAATGTTTCAATGATATCACAAGATTAGATAGATAGATAGATAGATGGATGGATGGATGGATGGATGGATGGATGGATGGATGGATGGATGGATGGAT
>JANHFO010006842.1:14689-29498 GCA_032468095.1 Pareas carinatus | reverse complement strand
CCAGTCTATAATATTTGTTTTTAATTTTGTTTTAATTTTACTTCTGTACTGTATTGTTTTATTGCTGGCTGTGAACCACCCTGAGTCCGTTATATGGAATAGGGCGGTATATAAATCTAATAAATAATAAATAATAATAATAATAATAATAATAATAATAATAAAGCATGATGTCATGTGATCACATCACAGGGATGGCAATCCCAGTGGTCCCTGTTGCTTGTTAAGTGACTATTATGCATCGTTAAGTGAGGACCTCACATGACTGGGACTTATATCTTTCTGCCAGCTTCCAACAAGCAAAGTCAGTGGGAAACCTTGTAGGGAATTTGCAGGTCATGGTTATGACTAGTCCTTCCTTAGGCAGCTATCAAGTAGGGTGGTACTCCCTCACACATAATGTTTATTTTCTTTCATTTTTAGATACTCTACTTGCTTTTTATTTCTGTATTGCCCAAAGCCAGCATGGAATTGGATACCCTTATATATCTAAATGAATAAATAAAAAATATTTTAAACGAAGACATTTAGCATATGGTGATGTCCCTTTTACCCAAATCACTACCTCTCTTTATGTTTTTAACAAGAAATTAGGACTGGCTTGCCTCACATTTTAATTCATTGTTGAATAATTACTTATTTAATAAGCTTCTTTTCACTGGACTTACACAGATACAAGCCATAGTTTATAAATCAAAATAGCATAAACTGTGGACTGCAAGTCATAATATGGTACACTTTGATTTGGTTATTGTGCTGTGTATTTCTCTGAGAAAACTAACAGAGAACAACCTTTCTGTGTTTTTACTTTCATTACTAATGAAACCTTCCTTTGCTACAGATATAAAGGAAAGAGCTATCGAGCTACAGTGGAAGTGGTAAGAACAGCTGATCGAGTTGCAGACTTCTGCAGGCAGACCTGCATCAAACTGGAATGTTGTCCAAATCTTTTTGGCCCCCAAATGGTGCTAGACAAATGTTCTGAGAACTGCTCTGTTCTAACAAAAACCAAATACAGTAAGTAATTTTGTTATTGGCATTTATTTATTCCAAAATGTGTAGGCGATTAGATAGAGCATTTTTCAATAAATACGCAATTTCCCAACAGCTTTCTGATGGCTGCCAGTTGGCACTTCCTAGGACTTTCAGTAAACAGAAACAAAGCCTACAGTGGTATAATTGGATTACAGTCAGTTGTTTATATAATATACTAACTCATAAATTAATGCTACTTAATAATAAGTCACAGATACCATTTATAGTTAAGTGGCCTTTTACTTCACCATGAAGTGCCCACATTTGGAGCTTCAGATATTTGGAATGTATCTCAAATGAAAGTATGACTACATTAAATTGAAAAGAAATACATCTGAAGATAATCTTGCAGATCTCCTTCATAAAAGGTAATTTCTCACTTAATGGAGAAATCCAGTATGAGTCTGGGTACATACAAGAAGCTTAGCCAAAATCTAGCAAAGCATGTTATGGCTAAGTGCATATGTGAATCCAACCATTGTCACTGTAAATTCCAAAACCAGTTTTTGTTTCATATTTTACTAAAAAAATAAAGTGCTACATTTACTTTGATTATCAGCTTACATACTACCTTTTATGTTTGATATCCCCTTCAGAAAACCCTTCTTTGTATCATTTGTTCCTTTGGGGGGAAATGGGTGTTCTCTTTGATTACATCTCATGGCAGCATAACTTAACAAACCTGAATCCTAATTCTTGTAGATCAGTTTGACTTGTAAATTGGCAAACAACCCATCCTGGTTTTTGGAAAAACTCTGCTATTTTTCCTAAGGCGTATCCCATCATTGCAACTACAGTAATGTAAAGTAATGCACCCAACCAAAATAATCTCTCTATATAATAAGGATACCTCTAAGGTCTTATCTTTTTAAGGACTAACAAAAGATGAATTGTGTTTCATAACTCTTTTCTTTTTAACCTCCTGTAGCCCATTATTATGGAAAGCGAAGAAACAAAAGGATTGGCCGCCCACCTAGTATCCACAGCAACATTGAGGCAAGCATGAAAAAAGCAAACAGGAAAAGAAAAAAACGGAAAAACTTCTTTGTTCATAAGAAGAAACGATCTACCTCTGTGGATAACACACCAGTGGGATCACCCCAAGTATGCAACTAGGAGGGGGTCTATTTAATATACAAGTCTCTATATAGAGATTGTGAGATAAAATGTTTGGTAATCCATGCTATTCTGAATCGTTCTATATTGTTTCAGGGAAGTGGAGTTGAAGATGAGGATGATCAGGATGAGATAGATGAGGAATCTCTTACTGAAGACAGTACTTCTGAGCATCAGGAGGAACTGCTTGAGGAGTCTGAAGTATCAGAGAAGAAATCACAGTCATCTTCCCCAACACAGAGTGAGCAGTCTCATTTTGGGGCTCCAGACCGGGACAAACGGAAAAGAAAACTACGGACTTTTTCTTTCTCAGATGATGAAAATAAGCCACCTTCACCAAAGGTATATTTTAATTTTAAAACATGTAACAATCATCAGGCTTTTCAGCAAGCCCTCCCTCTCTCTCTGTCTTTATCTGTGTGTGTGTATGTGATGTTACTGGATCTCTCTGCTATGTAACTTAGCAAGCTTGGCAGTATATTTCACTGCCTGTAAAATTTCCCTTAATATCTCTCCTCCTAAACTTGGCACTTACTTGAGGGATGGAGGTGATTTCAGCTCACTTGGTCAAGTTAACCTTTAAAACAAATCTAAGAAACCAATTTTCTTATTTTTTCCTTTCTCCAGAAATTAAATCTGTACTTAAAGATGGATGATTGACCTTTATTTCTTTAACTAGGAAAACCTAAGTAATTGTTTGCAATTTAAAGTACATAAACTGCACCTTTCTGGTCTGTGTGCTAGTCCTTATTATATGTGAATGTAATAACGTTTAATCTGCCTATATGCTGAATACCTACATTTATGACTATTCAAATAGTTATATGCTTAGTTCTCAAAGATACATTAAAAATGAATGTCATCAAATTAAAACCAAAACACTTCATTGTCATCAAATACAAAAAAATTCCCAGTGATGATTAGATACTGCAACAGCAACAGAAATGATAACAATAATTAGTAGTTTGCAATTGTATAACACACTTTTTTTAAAAAAAACTTTCAGTCCAGTTTGAGGTCTTTTGTTTCTAGAAGGTTGACAGCCTGAATCTGCTGTACTAAACCTCATCAAATTCTGTTGTACTAAACCTGAAGCTTACGCTGCCCAGTCTCTTTTGTATACAACTCAATGCCATTCTTGTATATTATTTATAATTTAGAGCAATGTGATTGTACATTACTATTTCAAATGTCTCTTTGTCATCCTTTTTTTTTCTTTTACTAATCCTTTTGGTAGGGTTCTTTGTACAGAATTGTATCTTTTTTTAGTTTAAGAAATTGCAAAACTGGGGTAACTTACTGAAGTGTAGGTAGTCCTCAGTTTACAACAGTTCATCATCATTAATGACAATGGCACTGAATAAAGTGACTTATGACCATTTTCACATTTACAACCACTGCAGCATCCCCATGGTCACTTGATCAAAATTCAGACACATGGCAACTGACATATATTTATGACGGTTGCAGTGTCCTGGGATCACATGTTCACCTTTTGTGATCTTTTGACAAGCAAAGTAAATGAGGAAGCTAGATTCACTTAACAACTGTATTAGTTATTTTACAACGGCAGTGATTCACTTAACTGTAGCAAGACAGGTCGTAAAATTGGGCAAAATTCACTTAAGAATATTCTTGCTTGGCAACAAAAATTTTGAGCTCAATTGTGGTCATAAGTCAAGGACTACCCATATGTTTTGCATTCAAGTTCACTGTCATGTTATGCCTCAGCAATAGAACTTTTTACCCTCGATACTCTTTTAACTCATATCGAACATTTTTATGTTCTGGAAAAGATAACTCTAAGGAAGAAGTGATATTTTTGTCTGTGTCTTGTGGCATAGGAAATAAAGATAGAAGTTGATGAAAAATTACAGCTGAACAGCAATCCTCTGGAATGGAGTGTAGCAGATGTTGTGCGGTTCCTTAAATCTACAGATTGTGCACCATTAGCTAGAATATTTCTGGATCAGGTATGTTTTATTATTGGCCATGGAGAATTGACTCCATGAAACCGGTATGTCATCTAAAATAACATTTTGATCCATTTTACCTCTGTGTTTATACATGAATATGTATGTGTATGTGTGTACACACACACATACACACTTACATTTTAATGGGATAGTAAGACTCAGATTTCTTTGGACTAAGTGAGACCATTTACCAGACTTTTAACTTTATCACTAGGCCTTTATTTTAATGTCTGTGTGTATGCAGTTGTTTATTTAATTTAAATTAATTGATTTATATCACTGTCTATCTCATAGGATTCTGAATCGCTTACAATACAATGGGTAGAATATTCATAATACACAAACATAAAAACTTTAAATCACACATAAAAGACATCCAGAATTTCTTTGAGATGAGATATTTTCTAAATATTGATCTCTTTGAACTTAGAACGTAAATGTGTGACTCCAGCAAAATATTACCTTGTTTAGGGGTCAATTTATAATGAGCAGAGACAGTATTTTTCAGTTTTGCCATGGTGGGCTAGCTAGCTTTGCATCAGAGAGAAAGACAAGCGGCTCATCCTGCAGCAGCATCCTAGGCTCCCTCCCTTCTTCGGAATCACCTTGTAAATAGGAATTGCAACCAGGAAAGTTCAGAGCTGGCAGGAATTTAGCTGCCTGTGCAGAGCACTTACTGGTTTCCCCACAGAAATGGTATCCAGTTATCTACTCGCATAGAAAATGCGTTCAAACTTTAGTGGGCAGAAGTTGAGGCAAGTAACAGGATTTCATCCCTTCATGCAGTGCTAGGACTTGAACTGCTAGAGTAAAGATCATCTTCAGAATCATTAAGCCACTGCGCCACCACGTAGCACAAAGCAATGGATTTCCATATGGCTTAAATTTAATAAGTGAAGGATTGAATTAATTTTATATTGATATCATATCCATCTTTCTTTCTTGTTCTTTTTTTCCTGTCCTTAACCTTCAATTTATTTTAGTTACTATAATGTATGTAGTTTCTTACCAAAGTATTACTTATTTTGTTTACAATGCATTAACGAAACGTTTAAATGGTTTGGGGAAAAATCATTTTTAATGCTAAATGCTGTTTCTTCCTTTTCCCTTGATAGGAAATAGATGGGCAGGCACTTCTCTTGCTCACTCTTCCCACAGTGCAAGAGTGCATGGACCTGAAACTTGGCCCAGCTATTAAACTTTGCCATCACATTGAAAGGGTTAAGTTCGCCTTCTACCAGCAGTTTGCCAACTAAAACAGGAGGAAGAAGATAAGCTGAACCTGAAATGTTGAAGCACAAGTGCAGTAACCTGCTCTTCCTTCAGCAGGAAGAACCAAGAAGGGTTAGGTGGAAACTGCTTATGAACTGGCTTTACAGTTTTGCACTTTGAGAGGGGAAAATACTTGGAGCAAAATATTAATGCAATCCTAACTATCTTTGCAACTGTCTTTTGGCTTAAAAATAGTACTTACTCATACTGTACATCAGGGCTTTTTTATGAATAAAAGATGATTTAAATATCTTTTGTGAGGAGAAAAAATTCCTCCAGTTGCATTATGGACGGAAATAATTTACAGCACGTGGAAAGGAATGCAGAAAATGAGCATCTCTTCGCTGCTTGCTGAATGACCTTCCTCTTTTTTTTCAGACTTGAAGATAATTTAAATGAGTAGATTAGCTGTTTGCCAAGATAAGTGGTGTGGCCAAAAGCCTAAAAGTGAAAGTGCAGCTTCTTTCTGATCTTTATTTTAAAGCCTGCTCTCTACCTCTAAAACCAAAAAAGGCTACAAGGCAAGTAAAAAGAATGAAACTGCTGACTTCTATAGTTAAATTATGGATGGTCCTCCTTTTCTGTTGTCCTGACAGAATCATAGCCTTTAGCTTGATAGTCACAGACTGAAGAAGTAGCACTCTTTATTATGGAGATACTGATAGTGAAGATCGTGCCTGTCATGTTGCAGATAAAAGTAGAGAGGGAAAACTTAAAAAATTGTGGATATTAAATATGTGCTATGAGTAAGCTAAAGTTGCACAAAAATATTGCCACACACCGGAAATATGTTGGATTTTTTTTTTTAGAAAATACAGTAGCTGTTTAGGGAAAATTACATGGTCTTCCCTTATTTTTATTTCCTTAAAAACCGAACTTGCATCCATAGAAGAATGAATTGAAACGTAGCGCTCTTACCAGTTCTCAAATAACTAAATTTCTCCATTTACTTGTTACAATTTTGTAAATGCACACATAGAACTTGACTATCTTGAAGTATATACAGAAGAAAAATTGTGGCATAGCTTGCATGTTTGGTTTCCTTCACCTACAGAAAACTCAACTGAGTTCATCAGCTTATTATGCTGATCTAATACAAAGAGCTACTACCCACAACTGCAGGAACAAGCTGATGCATTAACATGTTTTGAATGAAAAACTAGGTTTTATGAAAGTTATAGGGACCAGAGCAGTTTTTGCATTTCTACCCGTTACATACATACATTGTGGCTTCAGCCATTGAATATTTATTATTCGCAAGTTAGATCAAAGCATTGGTGACTTGCCGCAGAGTCACGTTGCAGGGCATATTGAATATTTTTAGAACGAGAGAGAATGCGGTATCTTGAAAGAAATTTCTTCATAACTTACTTAGCTATATGGGATCCTAAAGTAGATACAGAATGATTTCATGCTTCAGGTTTCAAAGTAGGTTTAATACATGAAATGTTATGTAACTGAACATAAGGGCCAAGTTTGCAATTAGATTTGTATATTGAAATTAGTGCTATTCAGATGCTCCATTATTTATAAGAACATGCATGTGTGCGAGAGTATAAATGCCTCTGTTTGGCATCAGAAAGAATATTGGTTGATTATTTTAATATCAGGCTCAATGTAATCCTTGCTTTATTTAATTAGCTCCAATTGGAATAGGTTCGTGTGGTCAAACTTGTATGTCTTAATATTTTCAGGGTTTTTCAAGTAATGCTTTCATATGCCATATATTGCTGTAATATTTTGAATGCCAGTAAAATAGATGCTGGCTATTTAGGTTGTATGTATAGGCTGACATTTCAGTTTTGCTCTATCATTTTGATCTTAGTATAATCATTAAGGGTTTCTCCCCCCCCCAAAAAAAATATGTTTTTCATTACTTGTTAATTTGAATGAATCATTTCTATGCAACACGTGAGAAACTGATATATTTAATTTCTTGAGGCCAATTCAAGCATGTCTTGTGGATTGATAAACTTCAAGGTTTAACACAATCTGTAAAATATTCCATATATAGTTCTGAAATATCTGAGTTTAGTAAAATGTAATTTAATCTATAAATCATTCATCTCTTTCCTGTTTATTGCCCTGATGTGTCAGCCAGTCTTACCTGCTTTGCTACTGATATGACATTTAAAGGCTGTTGGAATATTAAAGTTGATTGAGGAAAGTCTGCAAAGTTAGAAAACATTGTAAATTTTTATAAGGCCGGTTACATTCTGGCTAGGAAAAATCCTATTGGTTTCAAGGCCTGCATGAATATTTACCTAAAACATAGAGAGTGGAAAGGTAAATATAGTTTTCAGATCTCTGGTGCTAACTGCTGTAGAAAAAGCATATAAAAATTATTAGAAACTGGCAGTAAACAAGATTTTCTCATGATTGGTGCATTGAGGAAACAATTTAAAATTTGAGCAGATAGAAAAAACTCACCATAAACATTTAGCCTACTCTGAAAACACAAGCTACTTTTTTGAAGTTGACTAATGTGTAAAATATTCTTCTTATAATTTTACTTTGCCTAGTTGCCATTTTTATGATTCTAAAGATTTGGGAGAACAAAAGCAGCAGTCCAATATTTCATATAGTTACTGAATCGAGCATACAGTTTTCCAAGGTACCTAATTTTTTTTTTGGTATTACCAGCCAAACTTTTATCAGTTAAGAAGAGTGGAATAAACAGTTTTTGCAAAAGATGTTTGCCAAAATGTGAAGTCTAAAGCCAGGATATCAGCCATTTTGTTTCTTTCTGTAAATACTATAACAATGTATGCCAAATGTTTTAGCAGATATAAAATTCAACGTTTTAAATGAAGGTCTTTAAATGCCATTTTTGGCTTTGCCTAAGTTGTCCGCTGTGAAAATTTTCAGAATACCCAATAGTTGCTAAGCACAAAGAAACTGACATTGCCTGGAAACCTCACTGGTGTAAATTTCACTATATGCCAGGTGCTTATGTTGGTATTAAAGTTTCTCCAAAATATTCATAAATGACCTTTATATTTGAAGGCAGCCTTAAGGGTAAGAGTCAGAATGGATTTTGAAAGGATAAAAGGTTAAAAACTATGTTATATCTATAATTCAGTGGTATTTGTTGCACGTGCAGCAATCTAACCCCCTTCCCTTGACTTGGATTTGTAACAAATGGATTGTATACTGAAGGCCATGAATGTGAATTCTTTTTTTATATCATGTTTCAAAATCATCAACACTGGAGAAGCACCAGCATACAGTGTTTACTCCTCATAAGTACTTGCTTGCTAGAAATAGGTTCTATTATTTATATTCTTTTAAGCAATTCTTTTAAAAAAACTGTAAAAACCAACTTCTATGCAGGAGAGCAAATTGCTTTCTTCCGTGAATAAATTCAAAGTTCCACTATTTGTCCTGTGCAAGACTAGAACCTAGAATCCCTAGACATTTGGAATGTCACAGAAATACGGTAGGGTTGATTTAAAATAGATGGTTTTTGTGTTTGAAAAATCTATTCCTTTGTTTGCCCTATGGAGCCTTATATACCTTATATTACTGAAGGTTTATGTTCATCTGCTTCGTTGGTTGCTGTTTTGTTTCATTTTCACCCCTTGTGCACACATTTTCTCTTCTGTTCTGATTGTTCCCTTAATGTTCATAGACAATCAAAACCTCTTGAAAGAGCCTCTAAGGCAGGTACTGCCAGCATATTTCTTAGTTGTAATAGCTCATTGGACATGCACTTTCCTGCTTTGCTCTAAAAAAGATTAAAGATGTATATTGTGTTGTCTTTTCTGCTTGCTGTATTTTTACTTTAATTAATATATATGTGTGTGCGTGCGTGTGAACTGAGGGTAAAATTTTAAAAGTAGAGGATATGCACATAAAATGTCTACTGAAGCACCTTCTTTGTTGCCTCGGTGCATCAGGTAAAGGGTTTTAAAATATTTTAGATTATTTGACTTGTTCTGTAAATGAATGTATATAATTTTGTGGTACTTCATGACCGTTTTAAGTGGTTGTAAAAAAATTAAAAATACTTAAATTGGTGCCAGTTTCTTTTTGATATTGTTGTTTGCTTGTAGTCTTTCATTACTAAAGAAAAAGTAGGATATGTGAATTTCCAAATATTTTACATTGTTTTTAGAAAAAAAAACAACTGCAGTTTTCAAATCCAGTAGCTAATTGGCTATTGTCACCTTAATAACAGTTTTCCAGTTTGTATTTTGAACACTACAGCTGTATTTTCATTTTAAACATCACCAGCTGAAAAATGCTCACATATTAAAAAACTATACTGATGTTTTCCAGTATCCAAAAATAATAACACAACACAAAATTAAAACATTCAAGTTCTATGGTCCTTCTCTTTTTTCTCCCTCACTCAGTTTTTAATCTGGTTATATTTTAAGCACCATACTAATGTTACAAATAAGATAACTCCTATATCGTATTAAAGTTTAAGCACTTAGAAATAATTGGATGCAGTAACATTTCTCCCATCAGCTAACATAGAGTGGGAACTGCTGTTGCATTAAAACACTAGAAATTCAAACTGCCACTTGATATTACAATAATTACAGTAACAGGTTTTCCTATGATTATTTCATTCCAGAAATGGAAGTTTACACTTTTATGGGGGCAATTCTTGGATTTGAGAGATTGTTATGTTGTCCAGTGCTCCTTTTGAGAGCTTTTTAAATGAAAAAAGTATTGCATTGTAACTAAACACATCGATGTTCCACAAAGGTTTACATATTGGTTAATCATAAGAACACAGCAGCTCTATAGGACAGTCCACACATCAGTGTTAGCATCTACTGGAGAACTCCAAATGAAGTAAATTGCATTTACTAAAGAGAATAATAACTTAAAATAGCTGATAATCTGCCTGTCTCCTCCCACCCAACAAAATGGATATCTTTATTAATTAAGATTTCCAAAACGGAAGATAAATTGGAGAAAACAGATGGGGCTGCACAGTTCCTTTGGAATATTAATTATGTGTTAGCTTGTGTTTCGAGGCTACTTCATGCTCAGTTGTATGTCTAACTGAATTGCTCGATAGTTTGTAGAATTCTAGTGAACAAACATCGCACAAATAAAAAAACACACTCCTTGTGTAAAGCTCTTGAAAAATCACCTATGCACTCAAGGCCCCCAAAGTTCAGAGATGGTTCTTTTCTGAAAAAAACCAATCCCGAAAGCAAGTAAAGCACAAACCTAAAGGCAGATGCTATCTGTGTGATAACTTTTTTTATACAAGAAAGCATTCTAATTTTCCAGCATTCTTCCCCCAAATGTTAAAACATGCTAATATTTTAATATGCTATATTCCATCCTGAAAAACAATGCAGGAAGTAAACTTGTATCAATAATTGCATCATTCAGAAATTAAGAGCAATGATAAAGTCACAAAAGTGGAGAGCAAAGTTTATATTACATTTGAAAACCATTAACACTGGGCAGAAAGTCTTTATATTCCACATTACCGCTTGCTAGCTAGAAGCGGCTTCTAATCCTAATATTCTTTTAAACAACTTGTAATGTAAGACAATACATTGCTTTTATCCAGTTAAAAATGAAAGTAAGAGAGGTCACTGTTTTGACTGCAAACCTATAACCAGAAATCATTACACATTTGAAACTTCAGATAAATGAAGTTTAATATAGGTTTGAAATATATCAGGACTTTGTCACAGCCACACAAGCAGACTTCAGTTTGTATAGTAAACCATCTGTTTTTGCATCAACATTTGTCTGTTTAGTTTGACCAGCACAACACTTCAGAAGAAGAAAAATAAAAGAACAGCATTCGGTTCTAACAGCATTCACGGTGCAGAGAAACACCTTCTGTCACAAATGTCAAATTCAGTTAATTTTCAAAACCAATATTGTTGCTTTTGGTATAAACATCACATTTTAACAAAGTTTGGTAGAACAATTATCATCTAGATTTCTGGATTCAGTTTTGAACACTGTTAGAAAGCTAATCCTGGGTTCAAAACCGCATAATAATATTGTGCTGCAGCTTGGGTAACTGCTCAGCAAAGCCCAAGCTGGCCCAAGGATATCTTCAAATTTGACCATGGGATCTAATACTGAATCTGGTGCTCAAGATGAGTGACAAAAACAGAATGAGATACTTGTTTCACAGCAACATTTGGCAGTACTTTACATTTAGACAATTTTCTAAGATAGTGTCCCAAAGGTGCTTTTTCAAGAGACAATTGGACTTCGTTTTTTCTTTGAAAACATTTCACTTCTTATCCAAGAAGCTTCTCCAGCTGACTGGATGGTGGGGTGGTGGTGGTAGGATTTATATTCCTTGCAGACAGCTGTCCATTTGCAATCTTTAAGATAGCCGCTGAGGCCACTTGGAGGTTTATTTGTGTCCTCAGGGTCACCCAAGTATGATCCACATACCTATGCCAATGAGTGGGCGGAATTCCTATGAAGGAATATAAGATTTTGGTTTCTACCTTTTCCATGTAGAGATTGGCCACAATGGGAGACTCAGGTAAACCCATGGTGCAGCCGTATTTTTGTCTGTAGAAACCTTCATTGTATTTAAAATAGGTGGTCTGGCAGAAGTCCAGCATGGAACATAAGTGGTTTCGGTTAAGGTTGGTTCTGTCCCCTAAAGTGCTGACTTGAAGCAGTCATTTCTTCACTACCGTGACCGCTTCATTATTTGGAATGCAGATTAAGAGGGAAGTCACATCATAGGAAACCATAGTCTCATCTAGGTCCAGTTTAAATCCAGCTTAAAAGACAAAGGCCACTCTTTTGAAGACAGCAAAGTACACATTTTGGATAGAAGGGTCTACTGGTTTGAAAGGGGTCAAAATTAAACCACCCTCTCTCAACAGAGGGGGAGATACACAACATCATCTATCTCCTGTCTCCAACAGTCTTTTCAACAATTCCAAGACTACTACTCAGGTGACCATGAGGACACAGATACATTTCCAAGTGGTCTCAATGGCTCTCAAAATGAATGCAAATGTACAGCTTTCTGCAAGGAATATAAATCCTTACATACTCCACCATCCAGTCACAGCTAAAGAAGCTTCTTGGATGAGAAGTGAAACATCCTCAAAGAAAAAACAGTTCAATCGTCCTTTGTTTTTTCTAATTGCATCTAAAGCTAGATCTTGTCTTTATTTTTGCAGCTTATTTATTTCATAACTGCATTACTGAATGCCTCCTGCAGTACTGCTTCTGAAGTTAACCTCTTTTAATTATTTTACTATGGGGAGGGGAGAGTGACCATTGTTCAGTGTCAATTACAACCTGCTCAGAACTATCACATATATTCTTGCTTTCATCTATAGGAGGAATTTTATTTCTTTCTGGTACAGACCATTCATTATTCACCATGATGCCTCTGTAGGATGTTTTTTGACTTTTCCATCTGAACCCTAGAATTGCCTGGTGGTCTCTCATCCAAATATTAACAAGGTTAGATTAGCTTTCAAATGCTGCTGCTCCCTCCCAAGAGTGATTCATTTTAATGTGCTAGTTTTGTAATCCATGGCTCATTAACATTTGCAGCCATGCAGCATGTTCTCACATTAGCTAAAATCTGAATACTAAACCACTATAAGCTGCCTATATGTAGTGTGTGTGTGTTTGTGTGTGAAAAATAGCTTTATCTGAAAATCTGTATTGCAGATTTTGTAATATTAACATATACATTAGCCAAGAGTGCTGAAATATTCTCCATTGCCACTTTCATCCATCTTGAGGATCATCTTAAATATTTAATCCTAAAACCAATGTACCAGAATGTAAAACTTACTGAAGTTTATGCGATTACCATTCAGACACTAATTATTTCCTAAACAACAGCAAGCCTCAAGGTCATCTATAGGTAAAAAGTGACCTTGGACTCTACTGATTTTCCTTATTCCATTCTTCGTACACTCTTGCCCCCTCTTTCAAACTGCAGAGACAACCAGTTCCAGGCACCTTAAAAATGTGGAAAGCTAGGATACCACCACCCTCCCAGTAGCTTGCCTGAGGCTCTGAAGGGGAAATCACCAAGTGATGCCCACAATAAGGAGGGAGGGCTCTCCACAAACCCGTCCCTCAAGTCTCAAGCCTCCAACCTCCCAAGAAATAGTTTGACTACACAGATTACCTTGAAAGTACCAGAGTGAGGAAAAGAAGATACAGGAGTGGAATAAATTAAGCGGAGTTGAAAAGGTTCAGATATTCCTCCTGCCTTTTTTTTTAGGGCAGGAGAGCTTGAGGGTTGTTCTCTATTAGCAATCCATTTATATATGCACCAATATATTTTGGAATATGCTAACATTTGTTGAGAGCAACTTTGGTGTAGTGGTTAAAGGCATCAGGTAGAATCAAGATGGCGATGAGTTCTAGCTCCACCTTGGCACAAAGCCACCTGGGGCCAGTCACTTTCTTTCAGCCCTAGGAAAGAGGAAATGGCAAATAACTTATGAAAAAACGTGCCAAGAAAACTGCAGGGACTTGTTCGGGTAGTCTTTAAAAATCGGACACTATTGAGCAGAAGAAGAAAAACCCACTTGCTTAACAAAATCCCATTCCTGATATCTGAGTTATTGCATTGGTCATCCGCAGTTCCTCTTGGTACCTAGAACGTATGAAAGAAACATATTACCTTAGATTTGACTGCAAAATGTGCAGAATATATTGGGTCTTCAGAAAAGACACGTACAGGCCTCCACGGTTAATCATGCAAAATATATACGTGCCAATATAGGCAGTGCCGTTCCTAATATCGTTGCACTAAAAAAAAAACCTAATGTCCGAAATAAAAATCGAGCTTTCAATTCTATTCGTAGACGGAATTGCATCCACAGTATTAAATACCCCACGGCGGCAATTAAATTCGGTTTTCCTCCGCCGCGGTCCGCCTTCTCTCGACCTGTTTTTGAACCCGCGTCCTCAAAAGAAACCTCCACAGAATTGCACAGGCGTGCAGTGGTCCAGCGACTTGACCGTCCATCTTTTCGCCGGTCATAGACGCCCTAAGTCCGGCGAAGGTTTGCTCGAAAGACCCGAAGGCACGCGAGCACAGAAGCAAAACCCCGGCTCTTCTCCTGCACCAGGCACCGCCATCCTTAAGCGCCGCATTCAACCAAGCGCCGCGACTCTGCGGGCGCTCAGCCTCCGCGACTCTGCCTCGCCCCCCGCCCCCCGCGCCACCTTCGGCTAGCGAGGCGAAAAGGCCCACCCCTGGGGGAGGCTTGTCCCCTTAGCCACACCCCGAAGCCGCACGCGAGCCAATCCTGATTGGAATACGTCATACGGCGGCAGTGCCGTGACGCGCGGGGAACTCCTCCTTCCCTTCCCCCGCCCGCCCCCCTCTCTCTCATACACACACACACACACACACACACCTAATAAATACTGTGCCAATTTTTTTTAGCAGACAAACTGGTTGTATACTC
>JANHFO010006840.1:18772-28819 GCA_032468095.1 Pareas carinatus | reverse complement strand
AGTTGGATGTTCCCAAAGTGCTGTATCAAAGCACATTAATAGAAAGTTATGTGGAAGGGGAAAGTGTGGAAGAAAAAAGTGCACACGCAGCAGGGATGACCACAGCCTGGAGAGAATTGTCAGGAAAAGGCCATTCAAAAGTGTTGGGGACTTGCACAAGGAGTAGACTGAGGCTGGAGTCAGTACATCAAGAGCCACCACACCCAGACGGATCCTGGACATGGGCTTCAAATGTCGTATTCTTCTTATCAAGCCACTCCTGAACAACAAACAATGTCAGAAGCGTCTTACCTGGGCTAAAGAAAAAAGAACTGGTCTGTTGCTCAGTGGTCCAAAGTCCTCTTTTCTGATGAGAGCAACCTTTGCATCTCAGTTGGAAACCAAGGACCCAGAGTCTGGAGGACGAATGGAGAGGCACACACTGCAAGATGCTTGAAGTTCAATGTGAAGTTTCCACAGTCTGTGTTGATTTGGGGAGCCATGTCATCTGCTGGTGTTTATCCACTGTGCTTCATTAAGTCCAGGGTGGGGGATGCAAACCAAGTACTGAGTATATATGCATGCTTATACGTTTCAGAGGTCCAATATTGTTCTATGCACAATTCTTGTTTTTATTGATTTCATCTAATATTCTAATTTTCTGAGATTGTGAATTTGTGAATTTCTACTTTGAATTGTATTTATTAAATTCTGTGAGTCTTTATGAAACCAAGAAAACTACATGTATGTATTCATGGAAGTCACCTTCAACTTAAAGAAAACTTTACTGTTATTATATACTTCTGTGAAGTAAAATGAGTTACTTTGCTTTCTTTGCTTTCTTTTCTTTAATTGTACTACTATATATTGTACATAAGTGCTTGGTAATATAGGCCTTTACCTTTTTTCTTCTCTTTTTTTTCTTTATAATGATATAAATGGACAATGCTTCTTTTTCTGTCTTGATGAAAACTCAATAAAAATTTTTAAAAAAAATATGAGTTACTTTGCATATTCCTCTGTCTAAATTCAAATCACTGTTACTTATCCATGACAACCAAATACCTTCATTATTCTAAAATGAATTTCCTATTTGTATCATGATTCGAGCTATGTTTTTCTGACTGTTTCCTCAGACAATTCAAAATGGTGTTTTATTGCTTAACGGTGGTATCATTCATATGTAAGAGGGAGTAATTATAGGTGAGCTATACACCTAGGCAGATCAAAGCTTTTCTGATAGTATAATTATTTCCACATTTTGAAAGAACGCCATGTATAAAAAGTCAGATTAAACTTGTTCAGGAAGACTTATTAGCATATTCAGCCTGACATGCTGTCATTTTAGAGACAAGGTTTATAACAGTTAAGCAGAAAATAAACAATAGTGGGAATTTTATTTGGGATCTCTTTCTAATCCCTGCAGATTCAGAACTACGATGTTAATGGTCAATATCCAAACATGTCAGAATATCTAATACAGGTAGTCTTTGACTCATAACCATAGCTGGGACCAGAATTTCCATTGATAAGCAAGGTGATTGTTAAGATTACAGTCTTTTTTGCCATGGTTATTGAGTAAATCACTCAATTGTGAATCCAGCTTCCCCCATGGACTTAGCTTGCCAGAAGTTGGCTGGGAAATTCACAAATGGTGATCGCATGGCTCCCCAATACACTGCAACCATCGTAAATAAATGCCAGGTGCCAAGTGCCAAAAATTTCCATCATGTGACCCTGGGAATGCGGCAACTGGTTATAAGCAATTTTTTCAATGTCGTTGTAGTTTCAAACATGTAATGAACTATTGTAATGAATGTCAAGGACTACCAGGAGATAGAAGGTAATGGTTTTTAAAATGCTCGGTTTAAAAATGTTTAAATTACATTTAAATGCAATCTTTCTACTGTAAGATCTTTTAAAGACAGCCATAGGAGAAGAAAGCCTAAATTTCTCAGTTGCATCTTTTTTTAAATCTTTATTCTTATGCTAAACATGGGATCAAGTCCCACTTCCACCCTAAAGATCAGTATGTGTGTTGATTGCTAACATTTAGAAGTTATTCTTAAATATTTAATTGGATCAATGTGAAATCTAAGAAGTTGTGTACCTCTTTTTAATCTCATTCTTAGGAATGAATGCTTCACCATGCTGCTGATCAACAGATATTGGCCAATGTCCAGAGCAAGCTTTGAAATGGACTTATAATTGCCTAGCTTAATTCTAGCATCTATTTATTTTGGTTTGATTCATTACAAAATAAGGCAGCAACTCATTAAAATTAATGAAGAGTTGTTTCTTGTTAACTTCGTCTGTGCTCTTAATTGTTGAAAAAGAGCATCTTATTGACCTAGTCATTGGCTTCAATTGTGCTTACAGAGAACAAGGTGTGTTTCCCCCATTACCCCAAATGGTGGTTTGTTTAAGAAATTAAATTCCAATAGAAGGGACCATACGTAGCTCAAATTGAAATGTGGAGTCTTTAGTGCTCTTGGAACTTGTTTGTTTGCAGAAGTTTCATTACCCAACTACGTAACATCATTATTACTAATGAGTAAGGAGCTTGCTTCTTTTTTTATGTACAATAGCTTGCCAGAGTTGATGGGGCTGCCGTTTTCTTGATAGGCACTTGATTAAGAAACTAGAATTAGCTAGACTTCCATTCATAATATAAATCATGATTTATTAACTTATATAGCAATGTGTCTTGTATAAGTCATGCAACTGTCTTTTTAAAATCATCCATCAATCCATAATATAATTTACTCCACTTCTTTCTTACACATATCCCAAGGTCTACTTTTTGTCCATATGGTGAATCAGCAGTATTGCTACTAAGTAATGATTGAAATAATTTTTTTAGACATATGGTATACAAAAATAGCATAAGATTTCCAAATATAAGCTGCAATACTCAGTCATAATGATTAGGAGCATCTTTTTTTGGTGAAAACTTGCTCTATGATTCCTAATAAAGGCTGTGGGGAAAACAGAAATCTGATAATATATTTTGCTTGGCTTTTATGTTTATTTGAGTGATATTTTATACTGCGTTTAAGACTCATCTTGTGTGTTTTCAAGTTTGCTGTTATTTGCTCTCTTGAATCTTTTTCATAAAGGTAAGTGATTATAAAGTGCTATCTTGTTGGACGTGACCAGCTCGCAGTCCACCCGGATTGGTTCACAGATCATCACTGGCCCGCAGCCCATAGGTTGGCGACCACTGTGCTAGATGCCCAAGATCACTGAGGACCTTTGGAAAGATGCAAACCATGAGAGATGAGCTGGGAAAATGGGGATGCTAGCTGATAAGTAAACTGGCTGATAGTTCAGGCATGGATCCTTGCAATTTGCAAAGGTTGGAGGTGCCTAGATGGAATGAAAGTTGGAACAGAAAGATGCGTGGGGGGCATTCATGGCAGAATTTGTGATAGAAGCAAAGCAATGTAAAGAGCTGCTTGATTCACACAAAGGAATTGCATTTTTAAGAGTTACTTCCTTAGTAATGAGCAAGTTGGGGAAAGGATGAGAGTGGATACCAGGACAGGTACAGGAAAATTCCCCAAGCCCCAATTGATGAGTGGAGACCACACAATCTGCTTAAGCCAAGTTTTTTAAACAGCACAGGGTGAAGCGGTCTACCCACTGAAGGAGGGTACAAACAACCTTTATACAAATACAGTTGCGCAACAAGTGCTGATTACTAACGGCATTCATGTGTGGATCATCACAGTATTTTGAAAGCAAGAATTAGATTTATGCTTGCTGTGCAAAATTCTGCAAAAATCAGCGTTTGTGGTTATTTACTTCCTATTTTCGCATCTAAAAATACTAGTATTGTTGCTGTAATAGGGAACTGGCTGGCTTCTGCAACTTTGCATTTGTGTGTCTAGGTCAGAGGTTTTCAACCTTTTTCAAGCTGCGGACCCCAAAATACATTGTTGCTACAGGGTGGACCCCATTCCCACAAATACAACTAATTACTAATAGACAATTCGTGTATATTACTTTTCCAAAAAAATTTAACCCGCGTGCGGACCCCCTGGCAACTTGTCACGGACCCCAGATTGAAAACCTCTGGTCTAAGCAAGTTAACAGGGCATGTGAATGGAGAGGCTAAAGTTCTTGGCAAGTTAGGGATTTGGGTTCGGGTGTCAGCACTGATTTCCCAAGGCAGCCCTTGTCCCTGCTTCCTTACACGCCAGTACAAGACCGGGCTTCCATTTACCCGCGCTTCCCGTATTGTGCGAAGGTGTGACAAGCGAAGGATCAGCCATCGGGGCTCCCCGCCTTGCCCTTGCAGCCCCAGAGGCGCCACAGCTCGGGCTTTTCCTACGTCGGGTCCGTCCTACCCCCTCCCTTCCCCCTTTCGCGTGAATCGCAATGGCGAAACTGGGGCAGGTAAGGCAGCCAAGCCCGCCGCGCTCAGGACCTGCCAGCCGCACCTCCAACTCCCGCGGCTGACGCGGCCCGCCTCTGCCCCTCCCGGCAGGCGGCCGCGGGGCTGGGGGAGGCGCCTGGACACCAAAGGCCGCCGCGGCCTCTCCGGGGCCGCTCCCGAGACGGCGGGGACGGGCGCGGGGGAGGCCGCGCGCTTCCCGCACCGAGCCCCGGGCGGGCGAGCGGGGGAGGAGCCGGAGCAACGAGGGCGGGCCAAGGCGAGAGCCTCGGGTTGTCACCGGCGAAGAGGAGGCGGGACCGGGCTGCCCCGGCCTCCCGTAACGTTATGCCTGCGCTCCCGCCCCTCTGCGGGGCGACCGGCCGGGTGTTTTGCAGGCCCGGCCTGGCGGGGAGGAGTCCTCGAGGTCGCGTTGCTGAGCTTCCCGGCCGCCGAAAGGCCGCGGGGTGGCCCGGGCGAGAGGAGGAGGAGGAGGAGAAGGCAGAAAGGGACGCCGCCGCTTCGCTTTGAACCTGTGGAAGGTGAGAGACCGTCCCCGGGACCCGTCGGAGCCCCGTCTCCGAGTCGAGGGCGCTTGAAACCCGCATGGAAAAGTCGTCCCCGCCCCGTGAAAAACGACCCCGCTTTGGCTTGAAGGCGCCCCCCGTTTTTCCTTGGCCCCGAAAATCCGCTTTACGGTTTTCCAGCCGAGCCTCGGAGTGGATGACTGTTCCGAGCGGCGTCTCTCCCTTCCATGCTCCCCTGCCCTGCTTCTCGTTTAATTTCTTCAGATTGCGCCTTTTGGTTCCCCGCCCCGATTCCGCCTCGGAGTTTCATATTAAAGATTTGCTTTGGAGGAAACTTCTACGCTGTTGGAAGTTGTAGCGCAGCATTCTCCAAAGGTTACAGAGTCCTCCCCGCATAGATATATATATATATAAATATATTTTAGCGAAACGTACTCCGTAGGCAGCTTATTGGAGAGTAGGAAATCTTTTCATTTGCTTTAGAATAAGCTCTCCAGGATTGCCTTTAAGAACCTACGGTGTATTTGTCTCACTGACAACCTGTGAAATAAATTACATTTCAAGTTTTTTTTTCCCCTTGGAATATGCGTCTAGGGGACAAATTAAGTACTAGTTCCTTTTATGCTGGGCTGCCCTTGACAAAGAACTACACTCCCTACCAGGTGTAGTCAGTAAGAAACAAGGATGTATGCTGAGCCATCCAAGGGATTTCCCCTTTTGAAATCCTGGGGAAAGCAAGTTCATTGTGCTTCTTAGCAGTGCAACAACCTTTCACCAGAAATCTTCACATCTGACACTTGGAAAAACTAGCATGTTTAAGCATTGTTAAGACTAGCATTCAGTTAAGATCAGTCATCCATGTGTCTATTATATTGTTTTTGTTTTTAATATTTTCTTTAAAGGGGCTGAGCAGTTTTAAAAATTATTTCTGGAATCATTTCTGCATTTTTGTTATAAGTATTTGGTTTTTTATTCTACAATGCTATGAGTCCATGTAGCATGTGGCTGTATATAAATAAATAGTATTAGCTTGAGGAAACCCAGATTTAGATACATTTCTTCTCTCCTTACCAGGTTCACTCTTAGTAAACCAAAGATTATTTGATAAGTATAAATTATAAGGTAGAGTATTTTTCTTCTTCTTTTGTTTCTTTCTTAGTTTGTATTCTTTGTATGAGGTCTCATTTCTAAACATTTTCCTTTTTATGTTTAAATACTGTTGTCAGTTGTGTATAGTTAAATGAAAATATTAAATTGAAAAAGAGAGATTCACTGGTTAGGTCTGTAGCTGTAGCACTCACCTATCCACCACATAGAATTATTGTGAATTTAATAGGAAGGCAGTCACATATATTATGTACAGTAATGGATCTTTCCCTTTATATTGTGAGGTAAACTAGCCCATAACATACCATAGTATGCATGATAATTCTAATATTTAATCATTATAGACATTCTTGTGCCAAAATGCAAATAGAAAATAATTTCAGCAAGTAATTTCCTCAAAGACATCCTGCTGACGTATAACTAAGGAAGAATTTGGATCTTGGTAGTTTTTTCCCCCTTGTTTAGGTTCATTCCTGCAACATGCTGCCCATTGTTATACCATACCTTTAGTTCTGTGAAAGTTAAGAAATATTGACAAAGTGTGTTGTAACCATTATCTGGTTTGATTGGTTTTGGTTTAGCATGTTGGATAAACTCAGGCAAAGTGAATACTTTATAAACTTTTGCTTGTTTTAGTGAAGTATGTGATGCCAGCCAATATGTGTGTGCTTTTCCAACAAATTAAAAATAAATTGTGTCTCATCATGATTGATTCTTCCCCCTCCCAGGGGACATCAATCCCTCTGATGACCAATCAGAAAAGTGGAATGGTTAGTGGGGAGTTTTAGTTTAGTTTAGTTTTAGTTTTATACTGCCCTTCTCCCAGAAGGGACCCAGGATGGTGTACAGCCAATTAAAAACAACAATAAAAGAACAACAATATAAAAGACATACAAGAGAGCGTTAAAATAATTTAAAATATAAATAATTAATGTGGCCAAAAATTTAAAAACCGGAATATAAAGCCAATTTGTACTGGATCAGAAATTTAAATATATAAAAAAATTTCGTTTTAACACGGATAGAGGTGCGAATCAGGCCAAACCGGCCTGAATGAAGAGATACGTTTTAATGGCACGGCGGAAAGCACACAGATCTGAGATGGTATGAATCTCTGGGGGGAGATCGTTTAAGAGTTTTGATTTCAGAACACAAAATTATAATGTGACCTAAACGTGGTTATAATACTAATACAGGAAGTCCTGTGTCAGGACACACAAGAAATCTGTCTTCAGTGATCATGCTCAATACCTACATACATACAGAAGAAAGATACAATCAAGATACATTCATAGACAATTTGAATATATAAGCATAATCGTGATCATTTGTATATATAGGCATATATAGGCATAATCAATTGTGTATATAAGGATAAGATAGAAATTCACAGGGCTTAAAGGTAAAGATTTCCCCTGCACACGTGTGCTAGTCATAGCAAACTCTAGGGGCGGTGCTCATTTCCATTTCTAATCCAAAGAACCAGCGCTGTCTGAAGATGTTTGGCAGTTCAAATTCCTAGCGCCGCGTAAGAGAGTGAGCCCCCATTACTCACCCCAGCTCCTGCCAACCTAGCAGTTCGAAAGCATGTAAAAATGCAAGTGGAAAAATAGGAACTACTTTAGTGGGAAAGTAACAGTGCTCCGTGTGTCTTAGGCATCTAGCCATGTCGGCCACATGACCACGGGGACTTTAAGGCTTACCAAGAGCATTATTAGAAAACCGAAATAGTAAAAAGTATGTTTTCTTTGGAAAACATCAATAGGCAGCTAGAGGAGTGGGTCAGTTATCAGTTCGCATGATGATTTGGACAGATTGTGTCTGAACACTCCCATTCATATCCATCATGACACCCATGCAATTGGCAAACATAATTAGGGCATTCCATATAACCCAGGAGCTGTTCGTAACAGGATAGGAAAATATGTCAACATTTCCTATAATGTCACAAGATGGTGGTGAATGGTCATAGTGGTCGAGAATGCAGCAGAAAGATCTCACTACAGAAACAATGGCATTTAAGCTGGCAAAAAAGGTAAAGATTCCACCCGTACATGTGCACTAGTCATAGCTGACTCTAGGCATTTAAGCTGGTAGAGGAACCCTAATGCCCAAAGATCTGAGAAGCATTGCCTAGCCCCTCTAGATCAGTCTTGGAAATTTCTGGTCCTCCAGATAGTGATGAACTATAGCTTCTAGAAATCTGAGTTAATGTAACTATTAAAAAGCTGGGAGTTGCATATTAGAAACATCTAGATTGCCATTGCTTCTACCCTCCTGCTGTGGACAATAACAAGTTGTTGGATAAACAAGTTCATTTTTTGCCCTGTATATTTATTTACACAGTTAGCACACTGAAGGAAAGCAGGCTAGAGTCACTCTCACCAGTGTGCTAATTTTGTTAAGGAATTCATAACACATTCAGATATGATGTTCTCTCCACTCTCCGAAGTGGTTTAATCCAACAGACCATAGATGATGATGTTGTAGTTTTCTGATCCTAAGAATTATTTTACAGACTTAACCATTTCTCATTTCCCCTTTGTTTTTAAAACACTCCATCATGTTCCCACTTTGAGATGATTCAGGATTGTTTCAAATCATTCCCAAGTTCAGTTGCTGAAAGATAGAAAACAAAATTTGATTTACATTTGTCGAAACAATGGAAAACTTTTTCCGCAGTAAGTAAAACTCCTGGGTAGCTAACATATGTTTAGTTGAACTTATGTCAATGGATAATAGCTTGGATCTGACCTTAGCTCTTTGTTCCAGGTAGATACTGGCTAAATCTGGAATCAGTACTGCCAAGATATTTTGCATGACCTTGACTGCAAGAGCACATGCCAAATGTGTGACATTTATTTTTTTTACTTTGACCAAAAAAATAAACAAACAGAAAATCCCATGCACAACTTCCTTTTATTATCTGGAGATAATGCAGCAGTAGTTCTTCACATCCATTTTTTTTTCAAATGTTAAAAATAAGTTAACTAGTAAAATGTGCCTTAATGTTTATCTCCAGACAGATGATCCAAAAGAAGGTCTTTGTTCTTTGTAACGGATCCTGCAAGATCTGGAGATTATTGGAATTATCTAGATTAAGAAAAGAAATGGCTACCTTTATTTTCCTAGCAAAATGTGAAATATTTCAGGAAGTTGATGATCAGGTGGTAATTGAAAATATGACTACCTGAACAAGAGGAAAATAAAAAGTACACACTTAACATTGTATCACAAGTGGTTATCTCTGGTTGATAACCTATGGCCTGGGCATCCACAAGGAGGAATTTAAAATAAATGCCACTATATAATCTCTCATGGAACTCCCTGCAATTTGCTAATATCTAATGGTGCTAATGGTGAAGACCAACTTTGTTTCAGATGGACTGCGTAAGAAAACCTCTGGATTCTCTTTCTGAGTTAGAACTTCACATTGTACTAGAATTGAAGACTCTGCAACCAACTTTCTCCAACACAAATTCACACTGTGTGGTCATTACATGTTTTGCTTGCATGAAACCCTCAGTCTCACAGATCCAGAAATTTTCCATTCACTTCATGCAGCAAAAATAGTAAACAAACAAACTCAGTGCAGAAATGGATGGAAAGGCAGATACACTTATCCAAAGAGGAGAAAGGGGAGAAAAGACCTAGATGGAAATGTAGAGGGGGAAAGACGTAATTGGCAGAGAAGGAGAAACAACAGAAAAATGTTCACTCTAGACTCCACAGAAGGTAGTGTAGGGAGCAGTTCAACGTCACAGCTAATCTTAGAGGGATCTATGGGTGTCCACAAGGTGTGGTGAAGAAAGACGGCAGACATAATGATGAGTCCAAAGCTCCATCCATTTTACATGTGCATAGATACCCTGAGGGTGCAAGTTTAAAAGCAATAACACATCAATTTCCCTCAGGTCTACAGTCGTTTACAGAGGTTCATTTCCCCATCTTCTTAGTGAAACTGAGGTGATTAAAAAGTGGTCTTCCTAACAGATAATTATCATCACTATCTATCTATCTATCTATCTATCTATCTATCTATCTATCTATCTATCT
>JANHFO010006840.1:2979-13731 GCA_032468095.1 Pareas carinatus | reverse complement strand
TAGGTTTTTTTTTCTGTTAAGAGAAGCCTTGCCTTGCAAAGGAAAATCTGATTTGATGTAAAAAAAAAATTTTTTTTTGTTTTTTTTGATAATCCAATAAAAACTTTTTCTATAATTGTAAATGAATTATACTATAGAAAGATAATACTCTTTTTATATCATCCAAAGAAGCAAGTATTGTTAAGTTATATTACTATTTCAATGATCTCTGAATACAAATGTTATATATCTCACAATCTTTTTAGTGTAATGCAATCAGCAAGCATGTATTTTGAATGAATCACCCTTTTCTTGATTTTTTAACATAACTGGTATTATGGAATAATACTTGATAGATAACCATAGCATGGTAAACTTGGCACTGTATATTGAAAATAATTTTAAAAATTGCTGAAGTCAGTGCTTGTTCGTTCCATTAAAAGCATATTGCATATACCTTAACTTGGTCTTTATTTCTCCTTTCAAGGTTGCCTCATTTCTTTCTAGACTTCATGGAAATTAAAAAAAATACTTCACATGTCTAGTGCCAGGGACAAACAGTAGGCTTTAAGATAGCTATCAGATGTTTAATATGTGTATAACTCCATATTAATAACATTGATTTTGTCAGGGCATCCATCAGTTTGTTTGCATTTTGTTAATAAATGGCCATCTAAACAGGCCAGTTTGTAATATTGGTGGAGTCCAAACAATTCATTAATGGGTTCCACTGGAAATTTTATCAGAGAAATAATTGAAGCAATTACTGTAGAAGTATTTTGCATTGTATGCTTACATTCACCTTTAATTTTGGAGCATTACATTTAACCGCCCAGAGGCCCTCTCTGAGGGAAATGGATGGTTAAGAAGTATGAAATATAAATACATAAATAAATAGTCTGTAGTTTGGGGGCTTCTTTATTTTCTTCTCAATTTCTTCTTTTCTTGAATTTTTGTAGAATTATCCATGGCAGAATTTGAAAATTTGGCTTTAGCTTTTACTGCTACTTATAAATTGTTAGCAGATGCATGGATTTCCTGGTGCATCTTTTTTCTTTTTAATAAGGAAGATGCTTCCTCCTTTCATTGATGGATAAACACATGCAATGGAATTGTTGTTCCACATCCCCAGATAACAATTTTTCCTCTAAATTATTTGCATATTTCTAAGTACTTCCTTAATCTTTTCGATCAACAATTTCCCAGCAATATTTGCTCTTTTGCATGAACAGTATTGTGGCACCATGCCATTTAGTCATGAATTCTCAATGATACAAAAATAGATTGTGATATTAAAAATAGTGCTTTACATTAATATTGGTATAATTAATTCAATTGTGCATACTACGTAGCGTGCACATAGCCCATTGAAGGAAGTGGGGAATTTTATTTATTTCGATTAAGTTATTATAATAAATATTTACATTTTCCCTCAAACTCAAGAATTCTAATAAGCTTCTTGAGAAATCTCTTAAGAAAAAGACTAGTCAAGGTACAATGGAAATACGGTAGTTTATTGATGAGGAGGAACAATCTTCCATGATTGAACATGTTCTTTTTGACATTTTCAAAAGAGGAACAGGTATAATGATACTTAATTTGGCAAACAGGTCTTGTGTTTGTTTATGCATTATTTGCATTTTGCTTTTACATACATGTCATACTTGTTTTACACACAAATACTATATAGGAAAATATTGCCAAATGGATTCCATTTATGGTATCCTTGCCATGATTAGATTTTAGTCAGAAGAAAATATGCTTTATGACTAGAAAATTGTTTTTCAGATCTTCAAGACTTCTGGAATGTGCTCTGCTCTCTTTGATTTTTGTATTTGAACTTCTAAATAGAATGCAGTGCCTCTCTTTCACATTAGCAAGTAGAAGGGATTTAATTAGAAGTTATTTTTGTTTATTTTTATGAAACATTTAAGAATATTTTAACTAAATCTGAGAATCAAAAATTTTTTTTAATCATTGACTTTTATTCATCTTGTTTACTTCTAGTTCCTATAACCAAAATGTTTTTGTTAAAGGTGTCTAACAGTTGTGAGTAATTTTAACTACCTGATTCTTAAAAAACATTCTGGAATTCAGAATTATATGGAGCCTAACATGATAATGAGGAAATATCACCATCTCCTTATTAAAACACATATTGGATAGGAGTACTAGAAATAATAATCAGCAAAAGATTCTATTTAATAGAATGAGTAGCATTCTCAAGAGTACTATATTACTTAGGACTTGGTTATAACAATTGAATTTTTTAAAAAAATCCTGAAAGAAATATATCAGTATTCCGTTATAAACTCTTATTAGATTTTTCTGGTTTCTACCAGGAAAATCTGGTCTCTCAAGGCAAAAGCTGTAAAATTGTAGAAATCATATCTTCAGACCACTTTTCCTTGACCTGATAATAGTTAGACTACTTTAGTTCCTGGATCTGAAAACTTCAATGTAGAACTAAAGTATACTTTTTATTTCTGATCAATGTCTTTTCTTGTAATGTCAATGGTTATTGTCATCAGTGTGACAAGAAATGTACATGTTTCTTTTGACAATTCTTCCAATATATTTTATTGTCTTTGTTACTTACTGAATGGAGTCTAGCTTAGTGTTAAAAACAATGCATGAATTATATTTAAAAAAATAATCGTGAACAATTCCTATAACTTCCACAATTTTTAGCTTTTCTAATCACTAATTTAAATTACATTTTAATTAAATAAATAAAAACAAGAATTATATCAACAAGAAATAGCAAACTTGATTTTGATATAATGCTTTTTAGAGACTTAAATGTAAATAAGCTAATTCCTTTTGTTTAAAGGGGGCAAATAGGCATTTCAAAATGCCGTTTTAAAAGAAAGACACTTACCTATTTAACATGACATGAACGTTATCAGATGTAAGACTTATACAGAGATGGATGCAGATACTGTACAGTTTATTCTGTGCCTTATTGGCAAAGCTGTAGCTGAAGGCCGCTGCTTGATCAGGCGTTACAAGTTGTGACTTTGTCCACCTTTGGTTGGTACATCAATTTTAACACTTTTTCCAGGAGCAGAACTTGGTGCTAGTGAAATATATCTTCTTGAGGTTAAGCTTCTGTAATGTATTCTTCCTTAGGGCTGCCACTTGTTGGCAAGTGATAGCTGCTTCAACAACACATTGCACCTCTTGCAGGTCCTGTATTGGGTACCAAAAGGTTTCTGAATACAGTTCACATGGCTGACGTTAACCAATAAAGTTCCGTGTAGGTTGTTCCTGAGTTATCTGTCAGATCTCCCCTTCAGCCATCTTGGGTGTATTCAGATTCTGTCCTCCCAAGAGAATGAAGTGTGGCAAATCAAGGATATCTCTTCTCAGTTGCCACTCCCGCATTACGAAACAAATTGTTTTAAGAGACCAGGAGGGTACCACCACCTTTGTGAAACAGCTTGATTTCAAAGGGCAGAATGTGACAATTATCTGAATTTAGTGTTTTAGCTTTTTACATTTTAAACCGTATTAGTTTTATTAGAATTGTAGAAAGCAGTTGGATGTGGGGTTTCTATGCTCTTTTAGCATTTGTGGATATGTGTTTGTATATACGATTTAGAATACAGATCAATAAATGTTTGTGTTAGATAAAGATTGCAAGCATATTATCTGTCCCATCACTGTAAATGGTTCTATAGTTACTTGAAAAGTACTTCTACATCACCGTGTAAATTCTGCCAGGTACAATTTGCAGCTCCCTAAAACAGATTTTGATCATCCATTTCACCTATAGATATTTTTAATATGCTTAACATTATCCAGTACTGGTAACTGTGGCAGTCTAAATATCACAGCAGGGACTGATTAGCTTTTTCAGATCACTGCTTTTATTCACTGTTTGCAAAGCAGCTTAATCCAGTGCTGGAGATCAGACGTCCTGCTGTGGTTTGAGGTAGTTTCCATTCTTTCTTTGTGTTTACAGTAGCAGAAATTGGGGGTGATGCCTCCTATTTTTGAACCCTTAAAATATCAGTGAAAGTCTGAAAATAAAACATTTTAAACATATTTTGGGATGGTTGATTTCTATCCATGTCAGCTTGCTTAATGCCATTATCAAAAAATGAGATGCAGCGGTACATCATCACTTGTTGTTAGAATCATACATCAGCAAAAGCACATTATGGATTATGGGTTCCAGTTATGGATATCTAGAAAAACTGGTATTCCAATCTAAAAACCATTCATATTCTCTGGCACATTGTTCAACTTACTACATACTTGAAAGAAATGGTTATTACAAGGTCAGTTTTCAGAATAGTAGAGAAATTTTAGTTAATGCATTTGTTTTTGTTTTTAATCCAGTAAGACAAGTTTTCGTGTTAAATCTGTGGGGTTCTTTCGAATTTGGGCTAACAGATTTGACTGTAGTTTAAATGCCATGCTTTGAATTTTGTTAAGATTGAAAAACAGGCTAAAACTCTTATTAAAGCAATAAACAGTAAAATGGTAGCCAATAATATCATCGAAAATATATATGTGTATATGTATATGTATGTATGTATGTACACACACACATACATACATACATACTGTACTTCTTTCAAAAATGTTCATATAAGGAGATATTATCACAACTCTTTCCATTCCTCAAACCATGGCTGACTTCTGTTACCTTTCAGATGCTATTAGAAACTTCTGAATAAACATATTTCCAAAAAAAGTCATCTGACACTGCCTTCGTTTTATTCTGCTGAAAATGTATTTGTTCGATAGAGGTTGTGGTACATTGACCGAAATGACGATTTTAAAGAAACTATTCAAACCCATTGACAAAGGTAACAAAGGGCACTTTGGCAAATTGTGTTGATGCCTTTCTATACTTTTTTTTTAATTGCCTCTATTTGGTTTCCCAGTTAAAACCCGGGAGAGAATGCAGGTATAAAAAGTATGCCACCTCTTCAGCACCATCCTCTTCCAGTAGAAGTAAACGTTTATTTGTGACAAGGCTATGGGGTTTTGTTTTGTTTTGTTGTTTCTGAACACTCCTTGCAACTTTTACCACTCAGTAATAATTCCTTTTCTTTGTTTCATGAATTAGAAACAATGAGGGAAAGCTGAAGTCTGCTTAGGCCAGGTGTTTCTTGTTGGCAGGCTGTCCCTAATGACTCTGGCTCTCATACAGCAGCTGCCTGCTAGTCTCTTTTGTATGGGCTATTGTTGTAGCACACCCCTTATTATTACACATGCTGCCAAGGGCAGACCTAAGAATGACATCAGCTTGCTTCTCTTAGAAATCTACAAACCTGACGTAGGGTGGAGAGTTGGCCGTGCATCTGCCTTGCCAACTAATTGTGATCCTTTCCTCAACTGTGATTGGTGGTTCTTCTGCTCAGTAATAGGTTAAGCAAAACCCAATTCCATCTGGCCAACCATTCATTGTTCTATTTGCCTGCCTGGAAGTTTGAAGCTGAACTTGTGTTTAAGATTGCTTTTGGAACTGCTGCAAAACGTCAGTATCCGTGCTGGCTGGAAGGTAAGCAGCGTTTGTCTTTGCAAAAGATGAAGCACGGGGGTCATTTTCAGATTTGCCAGTTTACTCTTTTGCGGTCTGAATTTAAGTACAATATCATTGGGGGGGAAACTTTGTAAAAACTATACCTTCAAACAGTAACATTCTGAAAAGTTGTATTTAAATCGTGTACGTTTAAGTAAAGAAATGTTATAGAAATGGAGAATAGTGCACATTTCACAACAACTGGAGTAATTTTGAATAGCATCTAGCAACCTGAAATTAAATAACTTACAAACTTAGGACATTTGTTTGGTAGAATGAACAAGTGGCTGAAAAGTTGGGAAAGTTGTCAGATCAATGTTTAAGGGATGGGTTAAAGTTAGTATGATTTCCTAATCTGTTACAAAGGATTCAGTCCAACTCCATTAAAGTCAAAGGCTATTTTGACATTAATGTTCTGAGAGTACTGAAGCTTATAGCTTGTGCTATGTTAATTCTGGGACTTTTGCTTTCTATAATTTGTGCTCAAGTATCAGGATGAGAGGAGGGGGGGGGAAAGCATCAGTTGGAAGAAAATGGAGGCACTGAAAGGGTTAAAAAGAGGTTTGCATTTCTGCCACATGCCCTATTGTGCGAACATATGCATAAGTCTATTGAAAGTTTTCAGAAGATGGGCAGGCCACCAGTTGCCGATCTCCCGCGGTTCCAGTAGACATCTGTTGCCCCAGAGCATTAACCAATCTGTTCAAGTGGACATCTTTCCTTTGTTAGCATGAGGACTGTTGTCTGCATCATTCCCCTGAAATACATGAGTAATTACATACTTTAAAGTCCTGGAGAAGATGCATGTTATGTGCTGTATTCATTATTTTGATTTGTAACTTAACAGTATTTCAATATTGGTAATACTTCTCTTGTATTTTGAAAATAGTTGCAAAATTTGGCTTACAGTCCAAATGCTGTAAAATGCTGATAATCATATTAGTGATTATTTTGCTTCAAGGCAGAAGATTTCATAGATGATATGATCTATGCCTGTTGGATCAAAATAATAAGAAAACCTCATGTAAATTCTTGTTTGGATTTCATCATACTTTAGTAAAACCCCTTTCAATGCATGATATAAAAGATAATTTTATGATTTTCCCTTTGAAAATATGAGTAGCTGTTTCCACTGCATTTATTTTGTTACTTAAAGCAAATCGAAATGCCTGTAGTTTATTTGTAGTATATAACCCAGGAAATGTTATCTCCAAAGTCTTACATTTTACTGCAACTCTAAATCTTTCATAAGATCCAATAAGCACAATTACTAAAGTGCTAAAGAAGAAACAAGAAAACTCAAGTTCAAGTGCATTCTGAATAGGGAAGTGACTTTGGAACAGTCAAGCTTTTCCAACCCTATCTACACCATAATGGGATTGTTTCCGGGTGGGTGAGTTAAAGAGACAGTGCTGTGTTGAAATCCTGGAGTGCTGGAACTTAACTTTAATCAGAAATGAAGTCACTGTTGCCACTTTCCATGAAACGATAAAATCTGTAGATTTGAAATATGGGAGTTTTTCTAGAACATTCAAAGAAAGGATTCTCTAAGAAAAATTGTTATAAGGATGCAGTCTTCAGTGCATTTACTTCTTAATAAATCTCACTGAATCGATGGAACTTTTTCAAGTAACCATATGGTTGGTAGTAATAGTAGATGTATGCTTTCCTCATTCTTTATTTTTAGGTAATGTTTAAAAATGTCAGTATCCATTGTAGTGGATATCCACCTAATGCTTGTGGTTAGATAAGAAAGTTTACTTGTGACTTCCTTTATATTCATTGTGCACATGTTTAACTCATACTATGGAATTTCTTCTCATGGTGTTTTGTTAGAAGTGGCTGATTTTGTAAATTCCATTTATTCATTGATAGTTTTCACATTTTATAAATTCTTTAGCTAAAGTAATTTCTCAAGTTACGTGGACTTTTCCGACCGTTCTTTTTTTAATTTCGGCTCTAAATTAGACAAGAAATTGCATTTTGATTACCCCTGTATTACATGACAGTGTGTAAATGGCACCCAGTCTTGCCGAAATCCAATTGAAATTGATGGAAGGAAAGGCTTGAAGGAAATGAATATTTCAGTACAAGGCAGTAGTGGCATGTTGGGTGCACTTGGAGAGTGGTCCTCTACCTCGGCGTAGTAACTATTAACTACTGCAATACAGGAGTCAATTTGAACTTTTTAGTTCAGTTTAAAAGTGTTGCCTGTTAAATAATTTCCTTCAATCAGAGCAGCTTGCAGGGTTTATGGAACAATGATGTCGGAGCTTCCAGATTCATTTGGCAGCTGCATTGTTCTCCAAAGGTATACCAGACGCACTTAAGTCCCCTTCTTTTTTTTATAGGCTTTGTTCATACCAAATTATTCCTGCACTCTGCTAGCATTCATGATAGCTTGTTAAAGGAGCGCATCCTAGCAACCAAAAGCTGGTTGCTAAGCAACCGAGTTTTCCAGCTTTTTTCTTCTTTTTCTAAGGTACATTTTGGCTGTAGTTTATGAAGGCCGCCAAAGTGTTGGTTTAAACTGTATTCTTTTATACTGTTGTAATTTACCAGTGGCAATAGACTGAGTGAATCACAGCAGTTAGAAAATCATCATGTTGTTTAGTTTTGCTTTCTGAATTCACCATGTATTTGGACTATAGCATTGTTTGAATGAACCAAAGGTTATGTTAATAAGCCTTTTCGGTCTTCATTGTCAACACTGATATTATTGTAGTCCTGCATCCTTGAAATAAAATGGAGAAGTTAAAGAAAACGAGCAGACTTTTTGTAAAAAGACTAAAATGAGCTATGCAAGTTTTATAGTAATATACATCAGGGGAAAATCTAGGTGCAAATAATATTGGAAATTATTATCTGGGCAAAGAAAAGGAAAATTTTGGAGAAAAATAGATCAGTGGGAATAAATTATGACCTTTTGACCATCTTTAACAATTACAAAAATTATAATAATTGCAAAATCAATTTTCCTACATGATGAGCAATTCAGACAGTTTGAATTTCTAATATTAACACATTAAAATACCAATCTTATTAGCAGACTGAACAATTCAAACTGCAAAACTAAAACTTTTGCTGTTACTCTGACACTTCAGGAAAGTTTCAAACGTATATGTAAATGTTTGATATTACAAATAATCTAGGATTAATTTCTAAATGTTTTTTGAGAGAAGACAAAAGCCATTTCTTTTGTCCATTGGCCCCAACCCACAGACGTAGGCTTCCTAGGTATCCCGTGCTAAACAGATGGCTGTTATCATTAGATGGGACAATATTGGACACCTGTTGAGGAGAAAAGGAGTGCCTGAAATAGGTCTTCCTATTTTTTCACTTCCAATCCAATAATCTGTATTGTTCTCACTTCCCTCTATCCTTTTATGTTGGATATAACCATTTCCCCTAGGCACAGTATTGTTTTACGTATTTGGAAACTAATTTAGGAAAACCACGTGGGGAGGGGCTTTCTTTGTGCTAGCTGCCACTTATAGATTAAAGGAAATGTTTCTGTTTTTCTTTCTTTCTGTTTTTGTATACATTCAGTCTCATAAATTGCTTTGTACTTCAAGAACATATTCCTTTCAGAAACTTCCCAAAGTCATAATTGCATGCAGGTCACATCGGGCGTTTCATCATGAGGCGATCAATAGAAAAAATGAATTAAAAATTAAAAATTGAAAAGAAATGAAAACTGCAAAGTACATTTTGAAAATTAGTTTTAACATTATTATTTCTTTTTTAGGACTACAGGATACTTTGTACACAGAAAAACTAACAAAGTGGAGTCAACCATATGCGGCAGCTTCATGGGCTTGAAGGATCACTTGAAGCATGACCTTGGGCACCTCTATGAGGATACATCAGAGACTCAAATAAGTGCACTAGCACCTTGGTCAATGATAGAAAAACCAACTATGGATAAAATTAATTCTAGAAAGGAGGATCCTAAGAAGGAACTGTCTGAAGAAACCGGAATCTTCAGTTGTGATTCTGAGGAAAATACAAATTCTGATAATGAATTGGGAAGAGCAACTAAAATTAGAACAAATCCACGCTCCTTATCTAAGGATCACAAACAGACGTATCCATGTTTAGAACCACATATTCTAAAGCGCAATGAAATTTTACAAGACATTAAGTTAGAGGAAGTTCAGATAGGATCTAAAGAAATTAAAAAGCCTCCTGATATGGTGAAAGAATATCAAACCAAACTTGACTTTGCACTTAAGTTAGGTTACTCAGAAGAACAAGTTCAACTTGTGCTGAATAAACTTGGTACTGATGCTTTAATCAATGATATATTGGGGGAACTTGTCAAACTTGGAAATAAAAGTGAGGCAGATCAGAGTGTAAGTTCTGTTAACACTAGTGTAATGCAAGAAGCATCTTCTGTTGATTCTCAGAGATCTGATTCTCCCCTTCAGGAGGATGTGCTTGTGGATGGTGACAACCTGAGACCAATAGTTATTGATGGCAGCAATGTGGCAATGAGGTATGTTGCAGTACAACATTGTTATATATTGAATTACTATTTCATTTCATATGCAGAATTGAATTATGGCCCACTGAAATAGATTTCTGCCATTTAATGGAGTAGCCAATATTTACTTCGGTAAAAGGTATCACAATCTGAAGGCTTCTTTTGAGAATTCATCATTCCAAGAGCAGTACTATAGAAACACGATGTGAATTCTTCAGCAACATAGTGCTCCGATACAGAGTGTTAAGGATGCACAAATATCCACAGCAGCGTCCAGTAGACAGGTATTTTCTTGTGGGAGAAAAGGAGAAGAGATGCAATATTCTTAATCCATCAGCCACAAATGCTTTCAAAGTTACAGTTTGTTTTTTTTAACCCACATTTGTTTTAATGTGCTGTTTAAAACCAGGTATTCTATACTAAATATACTGATCAAACAAGTAAATTTATTTTAGGGAAGTGCAAATTAATTAAAATATTGGGAGAAATGATTGCTTACAAAAAATACAGATTTATATTTCATAGCGTTGTCATTTTAACTTATAGTCCAGTGATGGCGAACCTTTTTGAGACCCAAAGTGCAACCCAAAGCCCACTTATATATTGCAAAGTGCCAGCACAGCAACACACACACACCACGATGCCCCCACCACTCTGGCAATGCCCCCCATGACAACCCCGCCCCCAGCAACATAATTGAAGCTTATTTAAGTATTACACATTTTTAGTGTGATATTTGTTCCTGCTT
>JANHFO010006839.1:0-16823 GCA_032468095.1 Pareas carinatus | reverse complement strand
TGACCTATAATATATTGATTCTTCTTTGTTTTTAAGTTTCAGAGACAAGCAATCCATTTCTGCGCATTCTAAGATTTCAGTAATAATCTCTTCTTCATTGGGTAGCTTTTCCTCTTTCCAATGACGAGCTAAGATAATTCGTGCAGCAGTTAAGATATGTATAATCAAGTACCTATTTTGTTTTTTCATTTCCCCCTGAAATCTCATTTTTAAATCATTCCTGGAGCTAGCAGCTCACATTCAGAATTCTGTGTTCCTTCTTTGGGCGTTGATAATCAGTGGGAAGCATGGATGAAAGTACCATCTGACCTCTGAACTATTTCACTTTTCTGTCTATCCCTTCAACCCTTTCAATATTCTTCCTAAACTCCTTTTGATAGAATCATTTGTCTCAATAAATTATGGATTATTGTTAATTATGTTTTCCTCAATTAAACTTGTTTTCTGAGTTTGTATCATGCACTTGTGAATTAGTTAACGCCATGGAATGGTTTTGAATAACATATTAGACTATGCTGTTTGTCTAATTTGTGTTTGATAGTTTATATGAACCTAGACCGTGGCTAAAAGGGAAACAGGTTGTAATGACCCCTAACCTGAGCTTGCAAGGAGGTCAAAGTATAGTTGAAAGAGATTCCCTTTCCATTATCTTCCTTCCTCAGGTGCTCTCCAAAAGTTTTGGTCCTATTAACTCCCTAAATTCTCAGAGAATACATCCAAGGGAAAACAGATTAGGGAAAACTACTCTAAACTATTGATTATAATAAAGTCAACAAAATACTTTTTGCCAGGGTTTAAATCATTGCATGGTTCCTGATGCTATGTCCTAAAGCCACACAACTTTGGATTACATGCTAAAGAAATTCCTCAGAACTTCTTTATGCTTCCCTTGGGAAACGCACAACTGGGAACTGGGAACACAACTTCTGCATTGTGGTTACCTCAACTTTGAAATGCCCTTTTCAAGGATTGCCTGGTATAGAAAACATACCTTTTGGTGCGATATTTTGGTTTATTCTGCTTTCTAAAGATTTGCTTATACCTATTAAGATTTTTAGTCACATGCTGGTTTGCTTTATTGATTTATTGCCTCTAGTTTTATATGCTAGAGATTTTAGCCCTGATGCAAATTTTGAAGGTTATTAAATCAGTAGTCTAAAAAAAGATTATCAGTTCATGGACAATGGTCGTTCTTGCTTATTGGCTGTTTTTGCAGAGTTTACTCCAATAATCCAATAATTTTTTTGCCAATTTCACTGTACTACTGCGTAGGATTTAATTTTTCTCCTTTCCCCCTCATTTGCTCTCTCCCAGTGCTATCTAGAGGAGCTAGTTAGGTTGAGAGAGTCACAACTTAAGGATCTGGAGGCAGAGAACAAACGCCTGAAGTTAAGGCTGGAAGAGGTGATGGTGCAGAATCAGTTAGAGAAACGGGAGTTGGAAGGAATCATCCTGGAATTGCAAGAGCAGCTGTAAGTAGGATCCAACGCCACATACTCTCCTTGCCAGTAATAAACAAGCCCAAATGGAATCAATTTCCCCTTGTCCTTTGAGATGGGGTCTAGGGCTTGTTAAATCTGATTAAATCTAATTGAAACTGTTATTGTCATAGTACAACGTGCACAATGAGATTGGCTGAGCTTCTCTTCGTGCACGCCCCCCCCGAACAGATGCAAACAACTCACAGTGAAGTTAAAGACAAGAATCCCTAGCACAGTGAAGCGACTAACAAACATCCAGTCCTATTTCACAATGTGAACCTGCGCCAGCTACCCAAACCACCCAAGTGAACCACACCACATTGTTATATTATTATTTTTTGTTTAGAAGTCTGACAACCCATAGATAAAGACTGTTCTTCAGCCTGTTTGTACGGCTATGTATACTTCTATATCTCCTGCCCAATGGTAGGAGAGTATAGAAGGGCTGACCAGGGTGTGAGTCATCCCTGAGGATTTTCCTCACTCTTCTAAGGCAATGGGCCCCAGCGATGTCATCTAGTGGTCTCAGGGGACAGCCCACAATGTTTTGTGCTGTCCTCACCAACCTCTGTAAAGTCTGTCTATCCGCGGCTGTCCAACCAGCATACCACACCGTAATGCAATAAGTGAGGATGCTTTCTACGGTGGACTGATAAAAGGAGGTCATCAATTGTTGTTCCACTTTATTTTTTCACAAAACCCTAAGGAAATGGAGTTTCTGTTAGGCCTTTGTGGCAACCTGGGTCGTGTTGATTTTCCAGGTGAGATCTTCACTGAGATGGACTCCCAGGAATTAAAAGGAGGAAACTGTCTTCACACAGTCCCCTCCCCCCGATGTAAACTGGGGCAAGTTCCTCTCTCTTCTTCTGGACGTCTAACACCATCTCCTTTGTGTTGCTGATGTTCAGGTGCAGGTTGTTTTATAAGCACCATGTGAATGGTTTTTGAACCTGCCCCCCCTGTACGCTGTTTCATCTTCACCTGTAATAAGACCCAATATGGTAGTATCATCTGCAAACTTAATGATCACAGTGGATAGGTCAGACAATACACAATCATGTGTGTACAGTAAATACAAGTATGGACTGAGCACACAGCCCTTGGGGAGCCAGTGCTAAGCTTCAGAGAAGTGGATATGACAGACTCAACCCTCACTATTTGTGATTGGTCACTCAGAAAGTCTTTGATCCAGTTTCAGATGGAAGAGGGAAAATTCAAGTCAGTCAGGTTTTCAGCAGAATAGTATTGAAGGCCAAGCTATAATCTATGAAAAGCATCCTGACATAGTTTCCAGGTTTCTCTAGATGGCTCGCTAGAGAATGTAAGGCAGTAGTTATGGCATTGTCTGTCGACCTATTCCCTCTGTAGGCAAACTGATGTTTGTCAAAGTCTGGTGGGAGGCATGTCTTAAGGTGATGGAGAACCAATCTCTCGAAACATTTTATCACTACAGACGTTAGTGCGATAGGTCTGTAGCTGTTTAGGCAGTTAATTGCTGTTTTCTTCGGGACTGGGATAATAGTGGCTGCTTTCAAGCATGATGGAACATTGGTCATTTGCAGGGAGATGTTAAAGATCCTTGTCAGGACCCCTGCTAATTGGTCGGCACAAGTCTTTAACAATATCCCCAGCATCCTGTCTGGACCTGCAGCTTTGCTGGGATTCACAGCCTTCAATACAGCTCTCACATGGTGTTCATCTAGAGTGAGTGGTTGGGAATCAGAAGGCCTCCGGGCAGAGGCTACGCGGTCTGGACTTTTCATCTTGTAGCGGATAAAGATGTTCAATTCCTCTACCAAAGAGGCGTCTGCATTGACCGTGTTTCCCATGTTGCCCTTATAATTAGTTAGGTGCTGCAGTCCCTGCCATGCTTGCTTCAAGTGGTTGTCTGCTCCACTTTATATTTGTATTGTTGTTTTGCCATCTTTTTCTGATGTTTGCCCTGGCCTCTTTGTATCTATCACTGTCCCCTGCCTTAAAGGCAGAATCCCGGGCTCTCTCAGAAGCATTCGTTCCTTGGCAGTCATCCAGGGTTTACAATTCCCATAGACTTTGATGCACTTATCCACTGTTACGCTGTCAGTGCACCCTTTGATGTAAGAGAGTATGGCATCCGTCTATACAAGCAGGTCTTGATGTTCAAATACACTCCATTCAGTGATTTCAAAACAGCCCTGCAATTAACCGAAAGCACCCTCTGGCCAGATTTTAACCATTCTCTTGACTGGCTGAGTTCTTTTCCTGAGAGGGACATGTTTCAGGCATAACAGCAGTGAAAGATCATCAGATGTGCCCAGGTGAGGGGAGGGGATTGCTCTGCATGCCTGTTTCAGGTTAGAATACACACCGTTTTAAGGTGTTTTTCCCTCTGGTAGAGAACTGCACATACTGCACAAACTTAGGGGGAACTGTGCTTAGACAAGCTTGATTAAATCTGGATCCGGAGTCAAGTGGGAGGATGTACACACTTTTGTTCTCTGGTTCCTTACCTTGACCTGACAGGTTGCATTCCCTCTTCCTTGATCAGATTTCCCTCCTCCTGCTCTGCCCTCAGGACGGACCTCATTCCTTCAGACAACAGCCAGTTTACCCAACTCTCCAAGGAAATGGCTGCACCCTTGGTGAACCAGTGGCCTTCATTGAGTACTCTGAACAGTAATGAAAACCATGCAGAAGCCAAGATATTCAGGAGGTCAGTGTGTGTCTAAAAGATGTACTCTTTTCTCTAAGTTGTCTTGCATCCTCAGCACAGTTGCTGGAAATTTGTGGTGCACGTTTCTTCCATTTCAATGCAGGAAAAAAATGTAGCACAAGTTTTACACTTTTCAGTAAGTTTAAAATTCATAGAAAATAATTAAATCTTTCCTCATTTCCATCACTGACCTATGATAGCCCTCCACATGCTCCACAACTCTGTGTAGCATCTTTCCATTAAAATTGTTTTGTGGGTCAAAAACGCGAGACACAGTAACTTCAACTCTTTATTGAACACTTAACCAAGACAAAAGACAGCACACGGTGCCTGCCTTTTAAACCCGTCGCGAGTCGTTCAAATTCCCCGCGGCAGTCTCTCGGCCAATCGCCGTTTGGTGCGACCTTGCGGACCGTGCAGCGATAGGTGCGGCTCCGCTCACCCGCAGCCAATCCAGGCGGCGGTTTATGTTCACTCCGCGCGGCTGCAATGAACAACTGTTCTGTTAACTGGAGTCGGCCGCGGTTAACGTTCCCACGCGGCGATCTCCAAAACTCCGAACACAACACCTACATACCTACCTACCTACCTACCTACATACATACATACATACATACATACATACTAAATTCAAAATCCTTTTGACTGTTAAGTTTCAGACAATATTTTTTTCAGTGAATTAGGAAGTTCAAGAGCTCTGAATTTTTATGTTTTTCAATATTGAATGGTTACATTTTAATATTTAAAACCAAAATGTTTTTGTAATTATTAGTAAGAGCTCAGACATTTATCTCTGGTGCTATTGATCTGTCCTCCAAAGAAGAAGTGAAGTCTCTAGCCTTTTTGCAACCGGGCCTGGAGAGTGGCAAATGCATGATATAAGTTATTTCACACACAAATCATTTTTTATTACTCCCAGAAAGGCAGTAAAGATTGTGGCATTCCTATTTACTGTCACTGAGACTAAGGAAGAATGTCAGATGAGATGCTCCTTGGAAGATAAGTATCAGCAATAAGTATTAAATGTCTGAGGGAGCAATTCAGATGCCTGCGGGCAAGGTAGGGCTGGCTGGGTAGGGGACACTGCTGGTCAATGGACAAACATCCTTCCTTGTGTTTTTCTTATGGTCTGCAGTTCCCTTTGTCCCTTCCTCAGCAATTGACAGGCAGGTCCATTGGTCGGCTGAACAGAAGGAGGATTACAGCTAATCTTTAATTTACAACCACAATTGAGTCCCAAACTTCTGCTGCTAAGCTTGACAGCTGGTATGTGAGTTTTGCCCCATTTTGCAACCTTTCTTGTCACAGTTGTTAAGTAAATCATTGCAGTTGTTAAGTTACTAACGTGGTTATTAAATGAATTTGGCTTTCCCATTGACTTTGCTTGTCAGAAGGTTGCATGACTCTGGGACACTGCAACCATCATAAATATGAATCAGTTGCCAAGTATTTGAATTTTTATCGTGCAACCATGGAGATGCTACAATGGTCATAAGTGTGAAAAACAGTAATTTTCTATAGTGCTACTGTAGCTTCCAATGTTCACCAAATGAACTGTTGCAAGTCAAGGGAAGCCAGCAGGAAGTCATTCTGCTTCTCTGCTCAGCTAAAGAAATCTCTCTAAGATGACCCAATGGGTCACAGGTTGTCTAGTTCTTAGTTAAAGACAAATTCAGATGAATATCTGAACACTCATTTCCCTACAATATTCTGCAGCAGGAAGAAATATATTTTACATTTTACTACCAAAATGTTAGTGGTGAAGAAGTAGAACTTCCATTACAAAACACTAGGTTTTTTAATCAAATAATGTAAAAAAAAAGAGTATGACCTGTAAATACCTATAAAAGCAAAAGTTTGCATATTTTCTTATACCAAATGACAATGCAGGAATACATAGGAAACTGCAAGCTGTGTTTTTATGCATTTTCATTAATTAGATACTTTTAAGTCATTTTGATACCCAAGATTGAAGCAATCTGAGTAGGAATAGGTTGGGCAAGGAAAACACCTTATTGTAAGAAGAGGTGATTCAGGCAAGTTTGAGCAGGATTTTATTGGCGTGAATACCTCCATTGGCCAAGCTACATTAAATAACTTTCAAGATGTCTCTAAATCCTTCCCAAATGTAGGAAAACTTTTCAGCTTCAGAGTTTTGGCTGATTTACACTCTATTATTTTATTTCATTTTATTTAGCATCTGCATTCTGTTTTAACCTAGATCTATTTTGAGTCGAGTTTTAGGATATATTTTCGGGGAAAAAACAGCCTTAATTGGTTTGGTGGATGACCCATGCTGGGAAATGGAGAGAAAATATATTCGTGTTAGTTCTGCTGAATCTTGCATCAGTTTATACCATTACCCTTGATATTCATCGGACAGAACAACAGAATTAGGCTTTAAATATTGTATTTTTAAAAAGTAATGGTGAAACTTTTTTGACAAAGAAGAGAATGGGGAAGGCAATAGTAAGCCAGAAATTATGATCACTTGGCATTGTATTTAACCATGGGCAATTAACTTAACAATCGCAGCAAAACTGATATAAGTCAGTCTTGGTCACATGATGTTTAATTTAATTGCATTATTTAGTGATGGAGCTGCATTTTTAATTGTGATAATTGAGAACTAAGATAGATAGATAGATAGATAGATAGATAGATAGATAGATAGATAGATAGATAGATAGATAGATAGATAGATAGATAAGAAAATTCTATCTGAGTTTGTTTTCCAGCCGGAGTTTCAATTGACATCAAAATGAACACTGCAGGCCATCAGAAAGAATAGGTTTTTATTACAGAGACACTCTGGACACGAGTCTGTGTTGAGTGGCAGATGAACACAATCTTTATATAATTTTTCAGCATTACAAGTCATTGATTAAAAGTGTAACAATGACATTTCTGAAATCAGGACAGACCTTCTTGGTATCACAAGTAACAGAATTCATAAACTAATAAAATTGCAAGGCCACATATAACATTGCCTATACAAGATTTACTCCCTAACACATTTTTATCATTGTGCTTTTAACCACTACTTTTTTATGAACTTATGCCAAATGTTCCATCTGTGTTGTCATGGAAAAAATGTGATGCTGGCTCAGACTTCCTGGCACTGTTTTGTGTCTCTTTCTGATCTGGTCTTTGATAAACGTCTACTGCAGATGTCAGCTAGGTCAAGCTGGAAAGGAAAAATAAAGCAGTGCAGCATATAGGAAGGAGGTAATTATTAAATAAAAGCTAAGCTTGAAAAATATTCCCTTGAAATATTTTATTGAAGGTTTAGGAATATCAACTTGCTACCTCCATCAATGCCATTTCTATCAAAATTGTGTAGGTGGGCATACTGCTAAAACGTTATTATATATACTTTCTAAGAATAAAAAATAACAAATGTTAAGATTGATTGAAAAATCTAACACAAATGGCTTTTTTAAAAAGCCATTTCTATAAATCTATCATTGCTTTGACATTCAATATCTCAAGTCAGGGTTTGTAGAGATGGTCTCAAGAAAAGCATTAGTTTTCCATCATCAAAAGAAAGAAATCTGGATTGGGGGACGAAACTCCTAAGAAAGAAATGGGTGAACTGCAATTAGCAGTGTTGACAATCGCATCAGAATGAAGGAATTAAAGATTACTGATAGTCCTTGGTTTATTACAAAAGAAGGGACCAGAGGTTTGGTCATAAATCATTGTGATCATAATGAGATTGACTCAATGACCACAATCCTGTCACTCCTGGTTGCCATTAAGTGATTGCCTAGATCATTAAGTGGAGTATGAAAATGCTTTGGGGTGACAGAGGCCAGACTCAGGCCATGTGTGAGCTAGGGGTCTGCTGCGGTATGGTGCAAAGTCATAACTGGGCTTTTAAAATCTTCTGAAGTCCTGGCAGGCTTCAGAAACTTCAGAAGCATCAAGAGATTTGGAAAGACTTTGAGACTCCTCACAAACTCTCACAGAACCGTCAAAATCTTCATAAGTCACACCAGACGTCTGAAGCCTTCTGAGGTAATGCTTGGCTTCAAAATGAAACTTGTTAAAATTTCTGTTTCTGGGACAAAAAAAGAAAAAAAGAAATAAAAGAAAAGGAATCAAGATATAGTACATTAATTGAAGGGATTAAAATGGTTAAAAGTAAAAGGAAAGAATCCAAAGATCGAAGTAAAGTAAAGTAAATATGACTTATTTGATCAAAGTAAAAATAGATATATTATCTCTGAAAATCCTTTTGCAGATCAGGATTGAATGATGAGGCTTTATGAATTTATTTACTGATAAGAGATGAGATATAGGAAGAAGAGATCATTTTTTGTATTTTAAGAGAAGTTGATAAATTACTAAATTGTTTATATTTCTGATGTCATTTCTGTGTATATTTATTTTCCTTTTATTCACCATATTCCTTTTTCTTTCTTTTCTATTTTTATTTTTCCCCTGAATTTTATATTTTTTCTTTTTCTTTTTTCTTTTGTATTAATTTTTTATTTCTTTTAATCTAAGTTTTAATAAAATTACTATTGAAAAAGAAAGGAAATTCAAGTTGATAATCCACAAAGAGCCAATGATAATCCACAGAGTGTCAACATAGGAATTAGTATTAGTGGGGTATCTCCGCTTTAGGCAAATTTACTTCCTTTATTAAAACAACAACAAAGTATTTTACATTAGTAAAACAGCAAAACAAAAGAGAAAATTCATATTTGGCTTTGCACCTAACTTTCCCTAATGATGGTATATACATTCAGTGTCTAATTAATTTTTGTCTGTGGGTCAAATCTCTTTGAACTGCTATTTGGGATTTTTTTCTTTATTTGGAAAAAGCTATGTGGTTTCTACAAAGGTTTCTGCTGGGATGGGACAAAAAGTCAAAATGGCAACCAGAACCGCACAATCAAAATCTTTCTAACTATTTATTCATTTCAGATTTTTGGTTAATACATTACTTATTTAGAAGTACTCCAGGTATCCTTAGCTACAAGGGTTAGGATTAGGGCCCTGAAATAATCCAAATTAAATAGTCCATGAGCCAACTACCTTCTCCAGGATATTCACAAAGTCTATTGTCTAGGTTTACTTTTCAATACCTTCTGCTCCCAATGTGTAATGCTATTCTATAAGATGTAATTAAGTTGAATAAAGAAATGTTATATGGCAATATGAAGGAACCATGGTCAAAAGAATTCATAGAAGTTCTTCTCTGTTATTACACTGGTTAGCAAGAAAAAGAGTCATCTTCTTCACTGATCAACAAAATTTCTCAGAGGTACAGTATGTTAACATTCTTGGAAGTAACGAAAGTGAAAATGGGTTATAGTCATTTTTTCAATATTGCTTGTTACTACCAAAGCCCGTCCAAGTCTTTTTAAAATTTATTCTGTTAATCTTAGTCAATTCTTGCATGAAAGTTCCATTTTCAAAAATGTTACACTCTGACTGCTATGTTGGAATTCAGCCTTGTAGATAATGATTAATCCAGCAGAACTTCATTTCCTTTCTTCTTGGCAGCCTAAAACAATGTCTGGCCAATAGCAACTCTTGATTGAATTTGCACTCAGTTAAACATTTCAATCTTCCAGTTTTACATGCCTCATTTTATTGTCATCCATATAGTAAAAAATGTTTATTTGCCTGTCCATAGAGAAATCAATTGCTTATTTTTCTATTTCTCTGTAATGCAATGGGAAAAATTAAAGACACCAGTGGATGAATATTTAACGTTCCTGAGTTCATTTTTTTAAAAAAAAATATGCTACTACTCATTGGATTTTTAAAAGTTATAAACAGATGAAATTGTTATGGGTCCCAAGAGCTGAAGATTAAACTAAACACATTTGTTTTCTGAACTAAATATTTCAGTCAGTTCAAGCAAAGACTGAATTTCTACCATAAACTGAGACATCTATTAGAAGTGAAACAAATAAAAGATGACGCCCAGACCAGTACTCAACTCATTGATTTTATTCTGCTTTGATAGACTGAGCACTGTCCTTGGGCTTGGTCCCAAAATACTAAACTGCATTTATTCATTACAATGTTTAATGTCTGTCCACGTAAACTGGATATAAATAGATTTCCAGTTGTCTCTACACCATCTATCAAGAGGTAAAACATACTATAAATACTAATTTAGGTTAAATCTGTAATTAGCCCTGTCCTGGCGCCAATAACACGTTGCGAATATCAACCGTTTAATAGAACTAAATAGAAATTCAATATAAAATAAAATATAACTGTCTGATTCAAATGATGGAAGACTCTACGCACTTACAAACAATTACCTTGTTTCACCTCAAGTAGGGAAGCAAGGTAGATATTTAGCCATATTTCATCAGTATATCCAGAACAATAATGATGGAAGTCGACATTCAAGTCTGATATATTTATTTAGAATCCATCAACTGTAGTTCCCAGTTCAAACTAAGGATAGCAATATTAAAAATGTATCATTTAAAGGTACATGCTACTTTACGCATTGCAAAAATCTATGGCCCCTATCAGGATTTGCTTAATTTGTTAATCATATACAATTTTGAGATAATTTCTCTTAAAATAATTGAAGCTGATAATTTTTCAGAACAAAAGCAGAAAGGTTAGTAAGCTGAGATCTAAAAGGATGAATTAATTACAAACATCCACAGAATTCTGTACATTTCTATTGTGAAACAGATGCTTTACCATAAAATAAAAAGTTAAAACTATAAAGCTATCGAACAAAGATTGTCAATCGAAAGGTCAGCAGTCTGGCAGTTTTAGTCATTAGTGCCACGTAACAAAGTAAGCTCCCATTATTTGCCCCAGCTTCTGTCAACCTAGCAGTTCGAAAGCATGTAAAAATGCAAGTAGAAAAATAGGGACTTGGGTGGGAAAGTAACAGCACTTCGTGTGCCTTAGGCATTCAGTCATGCTGCTCACATCACCATGGGGATGTCTTCAGACAGCGCTGGCTCTTCGACTTTGAAACAAAGATGAGCACCATCCCTAGAGTTGGACCGAGTAGCACACATATGCGAGGGGAAATTTTACCTTTACCCTATAGAACAAACATGGACAAAATGTGAGCATATCTATTTTGTAATGATCCTCTGAAGTAATCTGATATCATCATCACAGGTGTATGGATAAATTTTTAGCTCATTTGTTTTTATTTTAAATTTTAAGTAGTGTTAATCTTTGGTAATAATCACATCACTGACCATTAATGACTAGCGATCACATTAACACAATCTTGTTTAGAACTGGGGAGGCCACTTCTTTTATGCACACTCACAGCTGGAAAGCTAAAAAAAACCTCTTACTTGATAAGCAATGTATTCCTGTAATATTCATGGCTTAAGTAATATTTAATATTCATTATCTAGTCTAATGAAATACATTGTAGCACATCTGTAAATGCAAAAGAGTATTTCAAAGACAGATGAAGAACACTAGAATGAGCAGCATTTATTTAGAACAAAAGGAATTTATAATCAGAGAATATGCTCCCTCATTCTATTCAATCAATACTGTAGCTCAGTAACTGGGTACTAAAAAAACTACAAACTCATTGAATCGCCCTAGAAATAGCTTGTATTGGATATTCAAGCAAGAACATCATATTCCTTTATCTGCAATCATTCTAAGGCCCCAAAGCAGCACTAGTGTTAGCATTCAGATACAGAATGGAACTTATACTCCCTGCCCTACAATTATTTGCCTCATTGATGTACTCCTTGACTACTTTGTTCCATATTATAGAAAGTTAGAAGAGATTTTTGGTGGCTATATTTTTATTTGCATGAATTATTGATAACAGAATAGCATAGCAGAAAATGAAGAAATCGTAACTGGTATTAAAGCCATATGCTGGTCTTCACTTTTTCTGGCTTTTTACAGCCAGACACTAGAAGTGCAGGGAGGAACAACTCAACAGCACAACAAGTAGTAATTGAAGTTGCACCTTGTTTTTTATAAACAAAAAAAACAATCTGGTTTCCTCTTGCTTGTCAACAATAACCTTTGTGCACATTCATGTTCTGTAGCACTTAGGGCAGTACATAGATGTTCAAATTTCTGATAATTGAATGACCTTGAAAAGTAATACAATAACTGCAACAACATCTCTTAGGGAGTGAAGATTATACTCTATTGCCAGCATTCAAATTCTAGCAAGCAGAAATGCTCTTCCTTTGGAACGTTGAAAATAAGATTGGCCTTTATATGCTTCATTTTATTATGTTTACATTTTATGGAACTATAGAGACATATTTCATGACAAACTCATTTCATTTGACCTCTGTTGTGGTAAGAGGCTGGCAACACAGATTCTTTGACTAACTTATTTCCATTTTTGTTTTTAAAATGTTTGATATCTCATAAACTGCACTCTGCAAAACGTCTTTCTCTCTCTGAAATTATTCAACTGTCACTATCATTTTTTCACTTCTTTCTTTCAATGGTTTTCAATATTTGCTCTGGACACCATCAATTAACGGTCTGCTCAACATCTCATCATCCTCATGTTGTTGTTTTAACCAATGAGTCATGATCAATTCTTGGCGATTTTATAGGCAAGTGCTCTCCAAGTCAACCTGTTAAACACAGCTTCTTTCATTTGCTGGATGTTCAGTTTTGTATCAGTTTTGATGGAATCAAGCCAGCATATTATTTGCTATCCCCTTCCTTCTTATTCCACTAACCACTGCTAGTATTGCTGACTTCTCCATTGAATTTGAACACATGATATGGCCAAAGTAAATCAGACATAGTTTTGTGATTTTGGCTTCTAGTAATGTCTTTGGTTTTATATGATTCCCTCTACCCTTCACGAATTCTCTCAGTCTTTTAACTGAGACAATCAAACCAACCATGCCTTTGCATTTTCATTCATTATTTTACTTTCTGTATGCATAATGGATTTACCCTTAAAGCATTCTAGGAGTAGCTATCCTGAATTTCTTACTCTATCTCATATCAATATTCAGGAAGGGAATGAGGGCAGGTGGGAGGGAAATTTCTGATGGTCTGTCAGCTTTCCACAAGGAATCTCCCAGGATCTATATCTTAGGCTAAGAGTAATAAAGGTTTGGTCTGGCAAGATTATGTGTAGGCAAATATTGAATAAAGAATTGAACTCTGGCTGAATTGCTCTTTGTCATTCTTGGGCTTGCTGTTTTCACCTCAGAGCAGTTTAGAATCACTGCTGGTTTCTCCATTATGCTGTTGGAAGCTGTCAGAGACAGTTTAAAAATAGGATCATGTTACCATCTGAGGATTAGGTAGGGCTGGTCTATCTGATCTCCAGTATGCAATATTTATTTTCAAAATTTCAGCCCTAAAATATATCAAGAAACCATTGAACTTGACAAATAATTTTATATTGCTTATATATCCTGATAAGTCATGTGTTCTGTATAATGCTTTCCAAATTTAGGCTTTATTGAAGGAACATAAATTAAAAAAGAAAAAGATGCACCACTTGCTTGGAATAATAAATTGTTGTAATTGTATTGAATTTGACAAAGTTGGATAATTCATGTAATTTATCAACTTTTTATATGTTTTCAACCAGAAACGTTAAAACTTAAAGTTCTTTTCTTTTTTCTATTATGAATTATTGATAGTATCTCAGCAGTTCATACTTAATCAGAAACTTTGGAAACAATACAGTTTTAAAGATACATTTTACTTTATATAGTTTTCTTTAATATTAGCAGCATTGCCTATAGAGAGAGAAAAGATCATAGAATTCTCCTCCTATTTAATCATCTAATCTATAATTGTTTTTACAATATTTATCTTTGAATGTGATTTTTTTCATTTTAGTACATGTCATTTTATTCAATTGTTGCATGATATTCAGAGTCCCTTTTTGTGAGATTGGCAGCTATACAAATATGATTAATAAAGAAATAATTTAAAACTATCTCCAAATGATGGTATTCACATAGAACAGATCAGCAAGTGTAGCAACAGACTCCTTACTCTACGTACATCAAAACAGCCTGCCATAATATGGAGGTAGCTAGGGCTTTTTCCCGTGAAGTGATCAGGTATTGGTTTGACTTCCTGAGTCGTGACGAAGCAGATAGGACTCTCTATGGATACGTAGATTCTCAGTCTGTTCATTGTGATTGAAGATTCTTGTGAGGTTGCAAGAAACTGGATTTGAGTGGGTGTTTCCATTATGAGGATATAATTTTTCCCCTGCTTAAGGAACCTTCATTTGATTATAATTTTAGACTTTTCTCTAAGCTTCCTTTTTGAGGGAAGATTGCAGAGAAAGTGATAACACTGAAAATCCAGAAGATTCTAGACGAAGCAGGTTATTTAGATTCACGGCAATTCATTTTCAGCCAAATGTAACGTGGAAAGTATATTGTTCATGTTCATGATTGATGGTTTGAGAGACTTGGATCAGGGGAATGCAACATTCCTAATCCTCTTTAATCTCTTCATGGTTTTCAATACCTTCACCATTTATCTTTCTGAACCATTTTTGAGAAATTGAAATGAGTGACGTTTTTCAGACGTTCTCTTCCTTCTTGACACAGTGATTGCAGTCAGTGATGGTGGGAGGATAGATTTTCATGGAACCATTACTTTGTGTAATACTTTAGGGCTTTCTCTCCATGTTTTTTTTTTTAACTTCTATATACAATTATTAGAGTGACCATCCTTCAGCCAAGGTTTCAGCTGTAGGAGATTAACATTTGATGGAATGTCATTTTTTTAAAAAATACTTCTTTCATACTCTGAGATTAGCCTTCCATGGAAATCCAGACTATTTCAGTACAGCATTTAAGAAATGAGCATTTTATCAAGCATAGGAGGACAATTTATGATTGAACATTTACATATAGAGATCCTTTTGAGACTAGACAGCATGCAAATAAATGTTTTTTTTAAAAAAAATCCAGGCTGAGTTTATATGACCTAATTTGTTCATAACTCAGTGTGCTGGTACTTTTCATTAAATTGCTTAGTTAATCTGCTGCTGCTTCATCAATGAAATGTAAACCTGTCTCTGTACATCAGAAATTGGTGAATTACTTGGTGGTCTTCCAATTTTCTTTCAGTCTCTGACTGTTCCTTCCTTCTCCAGCTATCTTCTCATAGACTTGCAGTGGCCTAATTCAGTGATGACTCACCTTTTATTTTTATTTTATTTTTTATTTGCATTTTTATACCACCCTTCTCCCCAAAGGGACCCAAGGCGGTGCACAGCCATATAAAACAATTGAGACAATTAAACAAACAACACATTAAGAGAAAATTTAAAAGTAATATAATTACAATGGCTAATTTAAAATTGCAATATAAAACCATTTTAAAATCAGATTAAGATAGGAAATTAAGATTAATAGAATATATAGGCAAGGGAAAGGTGTGAATTAGGTCAACCCGGCCTGGATAAAAAGGTGGGTTTTTATAGCACGGCAGAAAGCACGGAGGTCTGAGATAGTGCGGATCTCTGGGGGGAGGTCATTCCAGAGGGTGGGAGCCGCCACAGAGAAGGCTCTCCTCCTGGGGGTCGCTGGCCGACATGGTCTGGCCGACGGCACCCTGAGGAGGCCCTCTCTGTGGAAGCGAACAGGTCGGTGGGAGGTATTTGTTGCAGAATGCGGTCCTGTAAGTAGTCAAGTCCTAAGCCATGGAGTGCTTTAAAGGTCATAACAAGCACCTTGAAGTGCACCTGGAAGCCCACCAGCAACCAATGCAGCTCGTGCAGGAGGGGGGCCACACGAGCCTGCGGGGCTTCCGGTGGCCTACCCCAGCTTCTACAGCCCACTGTGAGCTATGTTCCCCTCCAATCTAACTCCTCTCCTCCCTCACCTTTGCCACAGACTCCACGCCGCATTTGAGCCACCTACCTTACTCCATGCGGGGAAGGAGGAAGTGCTCCCATTGGGCAGTTGGGCAGGTGTCAGAAATGTCCTCATGTGGAGAAGGGGAGGGGAACCTCACGTCCCTCTGACTTTCTAGTAAATTCTCAGAGGGCTCTGAGTGCCGCCTCTGGCACGTGTGAAATCAGTTCGCCACCCCTGTCCTAATTGAATCGGAGGCATCACAAGAGATCAAGGGCAGGTTTATCCTCTAAATCCCCTCCTGCTCCATTTGGTTCTTGAAGTTGAAGACAAATCTTTAAATATATTCTAAGAAAAGTCATTTCTGTGATTTTGCCCTAATCTTTTCTCTTTTTCAGCAATAGAAGAGAGGGTTCAGATTTAATTCAAGGTTAAAGACAGCAAAATCTATTATGAGAGATGTTTTTTAAGGAGGGAAAAAGCACAACATACATAAACACAATATGTTTTAAGCCCCCAGTTGAGTATGCACAATTTATTAATTGAAACTACACACATTTTCCTAATAAATTCCATGGCAAACTCATTCAGACTCTTCTTCAATAGGCCCTTTATTTTTCTTTCTTTTTTTGACTATATTTTCCTCATCTATCTAATTTTAACTACCATATTTTTCACATCATAAGACGCACCGGACCATAAGATGCAGGGTGCCCAGAGGCATTCCGTGGAGCGATCCAAGGTCCGGAGATTGACCTACAGGCCGAACTAGAGCATTCTCGGCACCCCACGAATGCGTGGAAATCACTCCACGGGACGCTCCAGTTCGGCCTCCAGGGCAATCCTTTGGCTTTG
>JANHFO010006837.1:247824-262808 GCA_032468095.1 Pareas carinatus | reverse complement strand
AAAGAGACGTTTTAACAATTTTGTTTTTTTTTTTTTTAAAAATAAAAAATTCTTTTTGCCCCCCCCCCCCCCCAAATACTGCATTTTAATCACGGCACCACCACAGCTCCTAATAACCATTGTCTTTAAGCAATACAGGCTGGGAAGATACTCTTAGTTTGTACTATAGCTAGGAGCAGTTGGTCAAAGGATTTGGAACCTTTGCAAGCCTGGGTCAATAACAGTATCTTCCTACGCAGAGTCTATGACATCTTACAAAATGTTAACTCTCGTGTTATTTGAGGAATCTTACTCCAGGATCTCACACAGAATGTCAAACTTTCCTACCATTAGCCCCTGAGCTACATCAATAATCAAGGAACGTGCATGTTTATAGAAGAATTCTGTAATACCAAGTATCTAGCTTAAGAAAACCTCCATGCTTGTTTTTTAAAGCCTAGTTAAAACAGAAATATTTAAATAAAAGGGCTGAAGGCATGGAAGTAGTCCAAAGGCAAGGTTTTAAATTTCAGTGGAAACTTTCTTAACCACTCAAATGGTAATTATGACAAGATTCATCTATGCAGCAGGAGACCAGGAATTAAAACTGCCCTAACCTTTGCTGAAAACCTATCCAGATTAAAGGGATATCTTGTTCTCTGTTGAGAAAGCAGCCTTTTATTGAAGAGCACATGTTCAACAACCTACCTTGATTGACTGCCCTCATTTTTTAAAATTTCATATTCTCCTGAAACTCATTTGCTCTATTCATCAAGCTGTAAATGTGAACATTTCCAGCAGGATGAACTTTCTCCATCGGGTTATGAGCTTGAACCTTTCAATTGCAGAGAATGAGCTGAACTCTAAGAGATATGGCACATATGCTCTACAGAACTGTAACTAGTAAAACAGAGTTCCTTCTTTATAAATACCAGTAACTCCTTGTGACATTTACACTTGCGTCAGATTCTTTTCCACAGTCCACGGTCACAGAAGTCGTTAATAAATTAGCAAAAAGGCACCACGCAGGTACAGAATCTTTTGCAAAGGTTTAGAATATTTACATTGGAGCCAGTAGATCACCAAAGCATAAAAAGAAAATAGAAATTTGAGCCAAGAACTAACTGGATGACTGGAGCATGATGGCTCCTGAAGAAAAATAGACAAGTTACTGTTTTCTTTAAATACAATCTATGTCCAGTCAAGAAAATATTTGCTAATTTGGAGAATAGTTTGCCCAAAATATGCATTGGGGCATTTCCAGTTGCTAAGAAATGTAATAGTAAGAGCTCCTTATTTGTTAAGTGCGAGGGCTGTCAAACCTGAATGGACGGTATATAAATACGAAAAACCAAGAATGAAACTTGCCTCTGATGTGATTAAAATAAGCTGCACATTATACAACCTCTGCGGAGAGCTGGGATTTATCTCATCAAAGGAGAAAAGAAAGCTAGAGAGGAAACAGAGGGAGGGATGAATTAAGTTAAGACAAGCTCATCTGGGGCTGTTGTGGACAGATAAAATATCCTCTTCCTCCTTTCCCAATACTGCTTGGAGATACTGCTGGATAATCTAAAAAAAATTAGGTTACAGAGATTTAAACAAAAATGCGCTCAGAGGCCTCCAGTGGGGTCACATTGTTCTTATGGTACTCTAGACCTGCTACCATTTGTCTCAGGTGAAAGCTTTCTTGCCTCCTCCTATAAATGCTTCAACAGGGGTGCCATAACTAGGCTGGTGAGTAGCAGATAAGAATGGAGATGATCATCAATATCCACGCAAGGAATCCCAGTGTTCAGCATTTGTGGAGTCTGTGAAAAGCTGAAGCTGTGCAACAGAGGCGAGCCGGAGGTGACCCTGAAAGTCTATTCCAACTCCATGATTAATTGCCTCAACATTCCTGACCCCCATATCATGCTGTCAAGATCACATAACCCCCATTGCTTTTGTGGTGTAAATCAGGTCAGGAACTGACCCTTGGGTCCTGCAAGCCACCCTGAGTTAAACAGAAAAAGAAACAAAGCACAGAGTCAACATGTTCATGCTGAGGTCACTAACCAAGCCACATCTGAACGATACGGCTCTTTAGTATCTGTAAGGGCTGTTTAGAAGTAACTGAAAAGTCCACACTCACAAATGCCAGGTAATGCCAATTAATGCCAATTTTGCAGTTAGTTTGCTATAACCTTGTCATTCCTTTAATGGATACCTTGCTACTAGGTTCAATTGCTGCTCTGCAGAGGAACGAGTGAATAAATAAAAGGAAGGCAAGCATCTTTCTTCCCAATTTGATTACATTTCTATAGTAATCAGCCATACTCACTTTATAGGAGAAAAAGTAGTTTCTTTTATAGCTACCCATTTCTCCTGATGTGGACAGGCCCAACATCAAGTTACCGCATAACCTAAATGCAGTGACCATCAAAATATATTTCACTGGCAAAGAGTGGCAGGGGCTGTGCACAGATGAGTGCTCATGTTACAATTACTATTTTTTTTGCTGATACCGATTATTAGGTTTGCAGATTTTTAAAAATTATACACCTTGCAATTGCTATTTGTTTACATCCCCCTTTATTGGTGTCACAAATAACTCAACATGTTCCACACACCTTCTGCCTCCTATTTTCCCCACAACAACAACCCTGTAGAGTGGATTGGACTGAGAGAGAGAGATTGGCCTAAGGTCAGCTGGCTTTCATACTTAAGGCAAAACTAGAATTCACAGTTTCTTGTTTCCAACTTGATGCCTTAAGCATTAGATCCAACTGACTCTCAGTTAAACTGGCTGTATTAATTGTAAACTGTCTGCTGCCAACGTATAAATGCTGAAAAACTAACAAATAAAAAATCTTACATTGCACGAACACCTCAGCCATCAGTGATCTCTTTCCAAGACAACTAAACTCTGGATAAATGCTGGCACCAGTCAGGCTGTCCTCCAGGGCTCCCAGACAATCCTAGCTACTGTAAGTTCCCCTGTCTAGGGGTTTTCAACCTGGGGTCCGTGGACCCCTTGGGGTTCATAGCAAGTTGCCAGGGGATCCGCAGACATGTCAAGAAAAATTTGAAAAAAATAACATACATGAATTGTCGACTAGTAATTAGTTGAATTTATGGGAATGGGGTCCTCCATGTAGCAACGACATGTCGTGGGGTCCGCAGTTTGAAAAAAATTGAAATCCTCTGCCCTTGCCAATGCAAGGAAGCTCTCTCCTTTCACTCTGTCTTCATTCTTACTAAGAAACAGCATTAACTTCCTCTCTTCCTAGCCTCCCTTCCTAGTCAGTGTAATTTCAGTTTGTTGAACTAGGACTAAGAAGACCAGGAGGCAATCCAATTTGATTAATTGATGGTTTGGGGCCAGTTTCTTGCAACACCTCACACGATTACTACTGTGGTGAGGAATCAGAGGGAGGTGTTTTAAAAGTCCCTGGAGTTCTAGCACAAAATACAGCTTAATTGATTCCCCCTCCCTCAGAGAGCCTCTGTGGAATATATGAACTCTGATGATTTCAAGAGGCACATGGTTGCAAATTTATTTGCCCCCTTTCTCCCGAAGCTTCAGAAACCAAACTCGATGCATCATGGTTTAGACTTAACAGTGTAAACACTGATTCCATGGAGTCAGGCCCTGTTTAGATATTGAAGCATACAGAAAGGCAAAGTTTTATCCTTTTCCTTGTCCATAGCATAAACTCTGAACAACCGAGGTAGGAATGCTAATTCTCAATGAAAATATTTACTGATATATTTGCAAGGGTCAAGCTAGATCTGGAGGACAGCAATAAAAATCTCCCAGCAGTAGCTGAAGGCCCCCTAAAACCAATGAAACTTGTCGCATCATATTGTTTTCATTATAAGAGTTGGAAGTATCTAGAATATAGTTTCCACCCTGCAACCCATTTAAACTGGTATCTAATTTTTAACATGCTTAATTTTGGGATTTAATGTGAAGATCTGTGCTCACCAAAGACAATTGTAACTTGAACACACGTAAAAATTGTTTAAATAACATTGGGGAGACAGATTCTACATGGAGTGTAGACCGGGAGTTCCCAACTCCCGGTTTATGAACTGGCACCGGAATGCAGCATGCCAGCAACTGGGCCACGCAAACAAGTCAAGCCCTATTCACAAGATGCAGGCAGCATGCAAAACCATGCTCCCACCAGTTTGCGGGAAAACATTTTTCCATGGAACTGGCCCCTGATGCCCAAAAGGTTGGGGGCCACTGGTGTAGATGATCCTAAAGTTATGATGTATAGGCTTTAGAGGCCTATACATCTTGAATTGCATGTGGAACCAAACTCATAGTGAATAGAGCTCTCACAATTAGAGGCAAAGGATGGCTATATCGACACTCATTTATTTGCAGGCAGGCAGCTGCAATTCTGAGTGGTCTTCAGGGGCATCTCTTTCAAGAATTAATTGCAATAGTCTAACCAAGAGATATCAAGGTCTTGACTGCTAAGATATCCCTTTCCAAGACTGGTTACAGCTGATGCACCAGTAGAAGCTGGCCAAAGTTTCTCCTGTCCATGATTTCTACTTACGGCACTGCATTATATCCATAGACTGAGGAGATAATGCGGTGAATTTATAGAATTAATGGGCTAACAAATTCCCATTCATCATCTGGTTTCTATGGAAACTCAGAACGCCATAGGATTCCTTGCAGAGGGAATTCACTTCTCAGACACAGCCTCTTCACAGCATGCATATCACTTCAGCAATAGGCTTGGGGTGGGAAAGAGTTATCTCCACCCATAGCTGAGCATATTAGCATCTCTTCTCTCTCTCTCTCTCTCTCTCTCTCTCTCTCTCTCTCTCTCTCACACACACACACACACACACACAGAGGGAGGGAGGGAGAGAGGGAGAGAGACTGCAATGTTCCTCATGTTTGTTCTACAAAGCCAATTGCAAGGATAGCTTTATTCATTGCATTCTCAAAATCACAAATTGTAGCAATGTCACACAATATGCAATGACAGCATTTGCTTGCTTGCTTGCTTAGAGAAAGAGCAACTACTCCACTTATTTATATATTTATTCATTTAGTAATTCAATTTGCATGCCTGCCCATCTTAAACAAGTCATTCTGTAGTAATTTTGTTTAGTTCACATTTATTAGTGATTAGAGACATCTTATGGACCTTTTGCTGAAAAAATGAAGCAGGTGATTTATGGATTGATGATTATAAATTGTAGACTATGGAAGGAAGGAAAATTTGATGTAACCTCAGAGAGAGAAGGTAAAATATAAGTGTAGTTAAAACTGCTTTTAAAAAGATAGGAAGTCATTCATTCTTTCCCCCTCTTTTTATTTCTGTCTTTTCCACTTCTCTCTATTTTTCTTTTCTTTAAAATGTGTGTTTTACTTTCTTGAAAAACTTCATTAAAAATTATATTAAAAAATATCACACAACATGCTTCATTTGGCTACTGAATTAACCCACATTGTGGCTTTGCACAATAACTTGAACCAAAAGCTAAGCAAAAGGGCTTGATTCACATATCAAGCAAAGCTTCCCAAAATAAAACTAACCACTTAACACATTGTGTGAATGCAGCTGGTTGAGTTTCTTTGAACAGAGCTGTAGAACTAGAAAAGATGCAGATCATTTTGATGTACTTAAAACATTTTTTCTGAATACATGTAATTAAAAAAAAACAGATATTGGCATCGCAAGTTTCCGTTTATGCCAAGGGAAAACATCTGATTAAATTATTACTGTTATTGGAGTCACAATTTAAGAATTAACTTAAAACCATGTCATCTGCGGGTGGGATTGACATCAAGATAGCAGGTGTGACTATGCAATTGAAACCCCACCCTTTTAAACATGTGAACTACATGTGCCACACGTTAAAATGGTGAGTTTTGATCACCTGTTCATGTCTGCCATTTTGTTATTATTGATCCTCTCTGGAGATGCGCCTGCATACAATACGCTGTTTTGCAGAGGTTGGAGTTTTTAATTTGCTGGGTTTCGTGGTTTTTAATTGCTAAATTGATTTTTCTTTAAATATTTTTAGTTTGGCTTAAAGCAATGGTCGTCAACTTTTGGGACCTCAATGACCACTACATTCATAATTATAAATCCCGTGGACCATTTTATTAATATAACAGGCACCTATTTAACATAACAAAATTTAAAAGCTTATTTATTTATAACAAAATCATAAATGTTTATTTAATCATAACAACATATTTAAAGGTTGTTTAATTGTAGCAAAATTATTAAAGTTAATTCTATTATTATAAAATAATTGAAGTTTCTTTAAGTATTACACATTTTAGTGTGATATTTGTTCCTGCTTGAAAGAGAGAGACAGACAGAGACAGGCAGAGACAGGCAGAGAGAGAGAAAATGAGAGAGAAACAGAGACAGAGAGACAGAAAGAGAGAGACAGAGACAGAGACAGAGACAGAGAGAGACAGACAGACACACACACACACACACACACACAGAGGAACCATACAACTAACAAAAAAATTGCAAATAATCTCCAGATTTTCCTGCGGACAACTAAAATTTTCTCACAGCTCACTGGTGGGCCCTGGTCTGCAGGTTGGCGACCACTGCTTTACAGCCCTCTCTAAGGGGTTTCACCATAAATGTGAGTTAGCGATAACAATAGTATTCAGGCTTATACGAGACCTTAATTTTTTTTCATGTAAACAAATGAAACATGGGAGGTGTCCTTCGGTGGAAATGTATGTATAGGGGACATTCATGCACAAGCCTGAATTTTTTCCCACTCGCAGAAAGCATCAATTGCTGGCAGTCAACTGAGTGAGCAAGTGTAGGATTTGGTAGCTTCATCATGATCATGCATCCTGTCCATTTTTCACATCCGATTCAGACTTTCTTGGCCAAACACAGCATTCCCGTGATTCATCAGGCTCCCTGACATGACTCTGTGTGATTTTTGACTATTCCCCAAGTTGGAAATGCCGCTGAAGGGGACCCAACTTGAATCAAGAGAAGACATTATACGGAGTGCCATAGTCCAGCTGAACACCATCCCGAAAGGTGCATCCCAGAAGTGTTTCCAATCATGGCAGGACCACTGGGAGAAGCGTGTGTATTACCAAGGGGACTACTTTGAGTCCCTTACTTTAGGGTAAATGTATTTTCTATGAATAAATGTATTTTTGCCGGCCAAAGGTTTGATACTTTTTGAACACACCTCATATCCCACCCCACAGTGCTTTAGCCACTTTACAATGTCAGCCTCTTGCCCCCAACAATCTGGGTCCTCATTTTACCAACTTCGGATGGATGGAAGGCTGAGTCAACCTTGAGTCGGTGAGAATCGAACTCCCGGCAGTGAGCAGAGCTAGCCTGCAATACTGTCTTCTAACCACCGCGCCACCACAGCTCCGATGCTTCGTTTCTGTGGAACCGAAGATTTCTCCAGAATAAGATAACGAAGGCTGGGGGAGAGTAAGTGTCGTCGCTTTTCAGACATTCCATCTTTGGCAAGAAAGTGTGGGGCAGGCTGGGGGAGTCATTACGGAGAGGGTGGAGGTCACCTGTAAGCTGTTCCATCATAAAATGCCAATGATGTAGAAATATGAAATCATACAAGTAGCAATCCATATGTCATCACGTGGCAGAACAAAATAAAAAAAATATGCTGGAGAATTAAAGGCATAAATATTGGAGGAGAAAGGGAAGAGGAGAAGGCAGGAGACTAAAAAGGAAGCTTCTTCTAACTAAGATATTCTTGACATCTGGACATGCTGAAAAGCTGGCATGAAAGCACGATGGCAATTAAGGTGTACAAATGCAAAAGGGTGGAAGTATGTGTCTTTTCCCCTCTTTTTCTCATTTTTAATGACTCGGTAGAGGATGAAATCCCAGCTATCAATCTATTCCTCTTAATGTTAGTAAATGTGTCTTTAAAAATGGGTTTAAAAAAATGAAAGAAGTTAATTGTCAGAGTCATTTCGGGAGATTTTTTCTCCTTGGGGGAGGGGGAGGGCAATGTGTTGCTAACCAATCTTCTGCCCTTGATCTCCCACCTGGTTGTTGGCTGGAAACCTCCGCTGCTATGATAGTCTTTTAATGCTTTTCAGGTCACAAGAAGAGTTTTGATTTGCTGCAGCCGTTGAAGTAATGCTGCAGGTCTGAAATGACGAAGTAGGCTTTAGCAAAGGAACAGTTGTGGTAAACATGTCAGAATGTAGTCTTTTGAGAGCTGGAGTCAGAACAGGAAGTAATCTGGTTTTCATCGTGCTTTGCCTTGGGTACTGTAATGCTCAGAGCCTTGTTATACCTTTGGGACTTCTTCCTATGGATTCAAGTCGATACTTCAACCAGGAAATTATGTCGGCTGTATTTCCAGAATCCAGAACTCTGAACAGGTTTCTCTAATTCATGAGAGTTAAAGGCCCAATTAATATATATGGAGACATGGAGATGACCTGACGCAAATTAAACTGCCGAAGATTGCCCGTGAGTCCTGTGAACGGAGAAAGTATTAGGAAAATACCATTCCAGCTAGCTCCCTCGTGATTAAGAACGAGGGGAGCAAAATTGCAATCAGATTACATTAATACAGCTGATGTTCAAAAAGCATGATTCTAGTCTTCTAGTCTTCTGTTTCCTGATCTGAACAATCTCATAATAAGAAGCAGTAACAGGATAACAGAGTTGGAAGGGACCTTGGAGGTCAGACAGGAGACCCCGAACCATTTCACACAAAAGGTTGTTCAATCTCTTCTTAATAACTTCCAGTGTTGGAACACTCACAACATCTGGAGGGAAGTCATTCCACTGGTTAATTGTTCTCACTGTCAGGAAATTCCTCCTTAGTTCTAGCTTGCTTCTCTCCTTGGATAGTTTCCACCCATCGCTTCTTGTTCTGCCTTCAGGTGCTTTGGAGGGTAGCTTGACCCCGTCTTCTTTGTGGCAGCCCCTGTAGTATTGTATCACTGCTATCGCGTCACCTCTAGTCTTTCTTTTCACTTAACAACTGCAGTGCTTTTCTTAACAACCATGGCAAAAAAGCATCATGAAATCAGGCACGCCTCACTGAACAATTGCCTTACTTGGAAGTTCTACTCATAGTCTCTGGTTGTAAGTTGAGGACTACTTGTAGCCAGCTGAGTTCCAAGAGCTAATCTTTCTTCATTAGACTCAAACTTTAACCCTAAACCCAATCCTAATCCTAATCCTGAATCCTTTTCCCACTAGAGATTTTATGAGCATCTAGGGAAGATTTGAGATAATGAAAAGATACACAACAGACAAGTGGCACTGCCACCAGCAATGTTTTGGTGCTGATATGTTCAGGAATATTGCTAAGAGGAATGTTTTTTTTAAAAAAATTGCCAGGCCCCCTGAGAGTTGGGATACATAAATCAGAAAACTCGTTTGCAGGAAACTGGAATTTTTGGAGAAACTGCAAAACATAAAAATGGTTACAGCCTTGTGCTGGCTGCGCTGGGCTCCCCGAGACAAGATGACTTCACAATGAAGTACATAACTGGAACGGATTCCTGTCACCCCGTGCACATTTCAAGAAGGGGAAAGATACCGCACACCTTTCAAGAGGGTGTCCAGGGCTGGGGAGCTCAGGCGTTTCGAAGCGAAGAATGTCCTTGACGCAAAACCAAAAGCTTAAAAGTCTGACACTTTGTCCTCCCTCCTTCTGATCAATGTGGCAGTATCCCATTTGGTCTTGGGATTGACTCGTGCTTATCTTGGCTGCAAGATCCTATTAAAAAAAAAAAAAGGACCAGCAAGAGATCCCTCAAACTGAGTGATGTCATTTGAGGCTTGGAGTACACATCTCTGCCTCCAGAGATGACTGCTCGTGGTTTATAGCCTTTGCCATATCATGTGGAGTCTCCTTGGTTCTCCTTGAACAACAGTGTCCGTTCACGGCCGGGCGAGTGGAAAACTGCTCCAGGAAAAGTGAACTCTTTACGACAGTGGGTTCCTATCCTGTTTCCCCCCAAATGAATCCAAGCCGGAAAATAAGCCCTAGCCTGATTTTTCAGATTGCTCGTAATATAAACCCTACCCCCAAAATAAGCCACAGTTAAGATCGTCAGGCAGACAGACGCCTTGAATACTTTCCCCGAAAGTAAGACCTAGCTGGAAAATAAACCTTAATGCAACTTTTGGAGCAAAAATTCATATAAGACCCGGTCTTGTTTTCAGGGGAACAGGGTAGCTGTTTCCAAACTCAATCTAGCAATGCTCCTTAAGGTAAAGAATATTGCCCCTTAAAAACCCAAATATGCTCATTGATTTCGTGAATGAAGGTAAATATATATGTCCCAGGATAATGCTGCAGGATTCAATCTGAGTCAGTCATCAGGACCAAAGGTTATTTCTTCCAAGCTTTCGGACTTGGTCTGGAGCCCATCATTACGGAACTTCCTGTACTGACCTGTTCTTTACACTGTATTTATAGGGTTCCTGGTTGGGTGTGACTTTTGGTTGTTAACAACTAAAACTAACAACTAAAATCTAAACACAATCAGGAAGCACATAAATGCAATCCAGTGCACACATTTTGGAGAGAGAGAAGATCCCCAAGGACAGGGTTCAGAATGAGCATGAAAGCTTGGAAGAAATAATATTTGATTCTGATGACCGACCCAGATTGGATTTTGCAATATATTTCATTTTTTTAAAATATTTGGTCTGATGCCCCTTGTCTACTTGTCTGCCCGTTGTCTTTCTGAAAAAGAGACCTGAATGCAGATCAATAGGTAAACAGGCTTATATGGGGACAGATTTAAGGCACTATAAGTAGAAATCCCATTTTAAATTGCTCCCAGTTACTGAAAGCCAAGGCAGATAATGTTGAGTTAGAATACCATGTTCAGCAAAATGAGCTCTACATATCACTCTGGCAGAATTGCAGTTGGTTAATCTCAATGTGCACAGAGCATGTGTGCAAGTCAACCTGGCATTCAGTGAAAAAATGCAGCAGAGAGCAGACAGGCTGAAGCTATGGAAAAACACAGCCATAGCTGCCTCTTCGCTATCTAGAAGCAAAACAGACCCCAGAGGTCCTTCTGAGCTGGAGATCTGCATGTTTAGGAGGAGCACACAGGTCATAAGGCATATCCCACTGCTCGTTTCATTGTCACATTCTGTAACAACTCTGTCATGCATGCATTAAGTATCAATTATTTGGTTTTTTATTACACCCTGAGCTACAGGTCCAGAAATTTTCCTACATTCTCAACTAGATATAAATAGATAAAACTGGATAGAAAATCCATATATTAATGACATCCCAATCTCAGATCTCTAAATACTTTCATGGGATTTTAAATACAAAAATGAGCAAGATGGAACCACCATGAATCTCATAAGCCAAAGGAATATCAGTTCTTTAGTATCAGTTTCTGAATTCCACCCCTCAGACATAGCCTTAATTTCAAATGGGCAACTTCAGAAGCATTCCATGATGTGTACTTTTGAAATCTAATGAGAGCTCCAACAGATATGGAAACGAATACTTTCTTTCTGTTTAGCATCTCATTGATCATTTATGAAAGCTACCCAGTTCCCAAAAAAACCCAGGTTGAAAACAGCATGAAAAAGTTTCAAAGTAACCCACTGCATTTCAGAAAGCTTGGATAGATCCCTCTATCCTGCCAGAAAAATATCAGCGTTCTATTAAAATCTGAATACCCTTGGGCAGACACAAACAAGATCTTTTCTCACTAGTCATAACTAGTCTATTGAACTTCCTTCTCAGGGTGACTTGTCCCTCTCTGATGGCCTTGCCTTCCTCTGCACAGTCATTTATTCTTCAACAGGCCTCTTACCTGTAAAAGATCTGTATTTGCAATTCTCCAGACATTTGCAATCTTCAGATCTTCAACCTCAAATGATATACCATCTTGAATATGCCTTATTCTAATTACCTGGAAGCCACTGTATGTGTTTTAGATCCTAGGTGTTGCTTTGAAAAGATCCTTTGTTTCAGTTAAAGCACACAACCTCACCTCACCCACCCCTTGGATGGTTGCACAGAACCGTGAATAGTAGTAAGATGTCAGTTCCCATAGACTGTGATGGGACTGTTATCCTAGTAAGCTGCTTTCAGCAATGATGCATCCCTTGATTCACTTGTTTTTTTTACTCTGCAATTTAGCATGTTTACCATGGTTTATTGGGTGTGATGTCTCAGTGGTTAAAGAAGCTGAGTTTGTTGACTGGAAAGCTGATACCTCAGGTTCGAGACTCAAGCAACGGGGCAAATTCCCATTCTTGCCTGTGCTCCTGCCTATCCAGCAGTTGAAAAGCATGCAAACGTGAGTAGATAAATAGGTACCACTTTGGTGGGAAGGTAACAGCGTTCCATGCACCTCGGCATATAGTCATGGTGGCCACATGACCACTGAAGTGTCTTTGGACAGCACTGGCTCCCTCGGCTAAGAAATGAAAATGAGTACCGCCCACTAGAGTCAGACATGACTGGACAAGTGAAGCCTTTACCTTTACCTTACTATGGATAACCTCGCCTGCAATTGCCAGTTCCACAATTTGAGGCACTTTGTTTATCCTAGCTGAAATACTGTGACAACAACTATGATGGAAGGCACAAGCATCCTTAATGACTTCGTCTTATTTAACATTGACATCCTGAATGAGGCCAACCCATTCATCTCCTGGGGATATTCCAAGATATTAGTCAAAGACAATCTCTCCTGCCTTTTAGTTCTCTGGTGTGATTTATAAGTGAGAGAAGTAAAAAGAAAATGTTGTTGATAGCAGTTGTGCAGAAGTGGGCATATATTTCTTCTGCCTGGCTCCCTAATCTTTATTAGGTTGTTGCATGTGAAAGTTTGTGTTCATTTCTTTTATTTATACCATGCCTTATGATATGAATCCAAGGTGGCTTACAGTTTGATATTTCCATGGGGACAACTGACTTAGGAGAGCCCTGGATGATTAAACTATGGAGATATAGATTCTCCTATAGAGAAATCAAGGTCCCTAAGACCTTGCAGGAATAGAGGAATAGAATAGAGAGTGGCATAAATAAGCATTTGAGAAATTACCTGAAGTCAGGAAGAAACTCAAATCTCACCTGAGAAGAAAGACCAAACGATTCACAGAATTATAGACTGTAATTGTTGGGAGGTACCTTGGAGATACTGCTCAGTGCAGGAAAGTCTATGGAGATTCTCAGTCATCCAAGTCATGGTTGTCCCAAAGGTGCTTCTTCAAGAGGCAACTGAACTTTCTTTGTTATTCCGTGAAGATGTTTCACCTCTCATCCAAGAAGGTCCTTCAGTTCTGAACTGAAAAAGCTTCTTGGATGAGAAATGAAATGCTTTCAAAGAGAAACAAAGATCAGTTGTCTCTTGAAACAGCACCTTTGGGACCAGTGCAGAAATCCCTTTGTATAATCTTCCAGTCCATGTTCAAATACCTGTGATGAACTTAAGTTCATCATCTTCTAGGCAAATCCATTACAATAATTACATTGCATTCCATCCATTACAACCCCTATTGTTATAGAGTAAAATTGTCCTGATATCCAATCCAAATCTACTTTTCTGTCATTCGCACACGCTGTTTCCTGTCCTGACTTTGAAATCAATTCTGAATAATTCTTTCCCATTTTCTATACATAGGACAGACCTTCAGGTACTTCAAGTTTTTTGTGTCCTCTTTCAACGTTCTCATCGCTGGGCTAAACATACCTAACATCTCCAGACATTCTTAATTTTTCCTTCAGGAAATGAGGAGTTTTAGAAACTGGTGGAAGAAGATGGTTTAGTTAGCCTGGGGTTGCTGGTGACCTCATGGCGAGTTCATCACCACATCGTACTTCATACTGAGCACAGTCAGGCAGCCTGCTACTCCCTACTTACACAGTCCTCTCTTCCTACTGCTATTGTTGCTTCTCATTGACTTCTCAGTTGCCCTAATAGCATGTGGCAGTTTTTACTGAAGAGACCCTTCATGAATGACTTCTGCTTCCTTTACTTCGTGACTGCCGAAAGCGAATCCAAGGATTTTTTTTCAGCAAGGGGGTGGTGGGTGGAAAGAAGGTTATAAAGTAGACCCAATTGCCAGATGTGAGGAGATGCAAATTATTACAACAGAGAAAATTATTGCCATATGCCAGCCTCTTCCCTTTCATCTTGCTTTGTTTCGCTAAGAATGCAGCAATTATGGAATCACTCCGAGTTGGCCCCAGCACTAGACAAGCTGGTGCAGATGCCATGGGCAGGAGTTACTAATTGAAGGCAGCAAGGTAAGTGCAACTGGGATTTGTCCATCGCTAAGTGGAATTCATCCACCCAGATGTCATGCTGGGGTTTCTTTTTTAGGTCATAGACCAGCAGATGAGCTACTGTGAAACCAAGTTTGCTATTATTAATTTTTGCTGCCACTGTTTCTCTAAACCTTGGGCTCTCTAAAGTCTCAATAAGACCACACCTGGAATACTGCATCCAGTTTGGACCACCACATTACAAAAAAAAAGGTTAAGACTTTGGAAAGAGGGCAGAGAAGAGCAATTAAGATGATTAGGGCCCTGGAGGCTAAAACATACGAAGAACAGTTGCAGGAATTGGGTATGTCTACTCTAGTGAAGAGAAGAACTTGGGGTGATACGATAGTATTCCAATATCCCAGGGGCTGCCACAAAGAAGAGCGGGTTCAACCTATTTTCCAAAGGATCAGAAGCCAAGACAAGAAACAGTGGATGGAAACCAAGGAGAGAAGCAACCTAGAACTAGGGAGACATTTCCGAACAGTGAGAACAAGAACAGCTTGCTTCCAGAGGTTGTGGGTACTCCACCACTGAGGTTTTCAAGGAAAGATTGGGCAGTCATTTGTCTGGAATGGTGTAGGGTCTCCTGGTTGATTAGGGGGTTGGGCGAGAAGACCTCCAAGGCCTCTTTCAAATCTGTCATTTGTTTTGTTAGAAAAAGTTTTTATTGGATTATCAAAAAAAAAACAAAGAAATTTTTTTTTACATAAATCAAATTTTCCTTTACA
>JANHFO010006837.1:180167-194545 GCA_032468095.1 Pareas carinatus | reverse complement strand
AACCTGGTTAGTAGAGGGACTGCTTGACTATGGTATTTTGACCTGGACTGTTGACTTTGTTTCTGGACTATGACTGTTTTGAGTAAAAAGCTTTTCCATCTCACTGCAGTCTGTGCTTATGTTTTTGCTGCTACCTCTTTGGTACAAACACTTCTGTTCTGTGCACCACCTTGTAAGCAAGGAACCTGTTTGTAGTCAACACTGGTTACAAGCCAGGGGTGCTCTGACAGACTCTATGAATCAAGCATGGGGGAAAAAAGTTTATTGGGTGCAAGAAAAACAACTCAGTCAAGAGAAGATGATTGTAGGTAAGAAATGGTTCTCAAAAAGGCATCTATTTTAATGGACTTGCTAAGAGGCTACTGAGAATTTAAGTTCAGGGTAATGTATTATTTTACATCTGACTAATATTAAATGTGTCTTTCTGAAATCTGTCTGAAGACTTGAAAAGCCTTAATCCTTAGCTAACATCTAAAACTTAACTGTACTGTATTGTCTTGTGTAGAGCACTTGATAATGAGTTTCAGAATTGGTAAATCCTATTTGATTGGATTGATAAAGTTAATTCTCAAGGATATCTCAGAACTGACATACTGTTTGAATATGTTTTTCTGACAGAATGTTCTCAATTGGAGTGGGGATACTTTTTTTTGTCCTCTCAGGCTTATTATAAGAAAAAACTGGTCAGTGAGAAAGTCCTCTGGTTTTAGAAAGAATTTGACTCATGTTGAACCAGAACGGAAATATATTTGGGTTGTGATAAATTATGTTACATTCAAGGCTGTCTATTTTATTGCCTGAGTTGACTAGTCCATCTGGGCTGCAACCAGGATCTCATATCAAAGCAAAACATGGGCTCCTGATCAATCATCTTGATTAAATTATTTAATCATAGGTTGTTTTTCATAGTATTGGAAGTAGTACTATTAAGAACTTGCTATCAAGTAGTTGGGACCATAAAAATCTCTTTTCCCTCCATGCTTACCCATACATTCTCAACAGATATACAAAGTACAGATAAGTAGCTTTATTACAGAAACTTCAAAAGTCACATGTAAGTCCTACAAAGTGGCACATGGGAAGTTTTCTACCTGACAGTCACAATAATTCTTTGCCTTTTTTATTTAATGAGGCACCTGGGCTTTTCTGATTACAGAAGGGAGCACATTACTCTCATTTGCCCTTTGGCCCCAAACTAGAGCCTATGCAGGCCTGTCACTAAGCAACACACATTTTTTAAATTACAGCAAGAAGTATTTTACAATCCGGTAAAGAAAGAAAGGGAGTTTCAGGTGGCCATTGCTAGCTTATTTTGCTTTCATCAGTGAGACATACTCTGTGATGGGATTTGAACCTGTGCTGGATGACATGCTAGGCTGATGTCTTAGCCATTGAGCCATAGATTCTTTCTCTCTTTGATTGCTTGCACCAGGGGATCTATTAGGCCTTTTTCTTTTATTTGCCTCTTCTACCTGCCATTATTAAATTAACAGACATATGGACGTTTTTGGTTTGAAAGGTTTCTGTCATATGTCCTCTTTTACAAAGCAGTAGTCGCTAGTGTGTGAATCAAGCGCTTAACCTCACTTTCAATTGTTCAATACAGCACCTTCAATACAAAGAAACAGAAGAGAGAGTTGGAAGTAAAATCAACGCAACATGGCTACATATAACAAGCAAGACCTAATATGACTCCAAAATAAAATGGTGTGCATTCTTCTGGAATTTAATATTATAAGAGTTAAGCCACAACATGGCAATTATTTTTCATTACAAAACTTTTACAAACCTATGACAAATGTGGATACTGAATTCAGTAATGGTTCCCTGGTTACAATTGTATGATTGCAGTAACTAGAAACTATGCTAGTTGATTATAAGTGCTGCAACTGAAATGATTGATGTCTGTAATAAATGTATTTATTACTTTTTCAGATGCTGAAAAAAAGAAAACCTCTGTTGTTGTTTTTCTGGGACTAATGAGCACAGCAACTGAAAATAGTTACTAAGAAGTAGTTGTGTTTGGTCTTGGTTTATATCATTTTCATTTCATATGTTTTGGAAGAGAATCTATATTTCCCAGGAAAGTTCACACTGTTGATGCTAACCATGAGATTTATCTGTTTATACAAAATACAGATGAGTGAAATTATGTATGTCATTTTTACTGCTTATGCTCAGAACCACAAGATCTATTTTACTTGTTAAGTCATTTTAACTTTCCTATAAACAACTGTACACACTGCAGCTTGTAACAATGCTGTTCATCTATACACATGTCACATGAACAAGAGAGATAGAATGGATCCTGTATCTTATTTAAAATCATCTGCTCTACGCCACCTTAAAAATGCCATGGCATGTAAAGCTGTGATGATGGAAAAACAAAACATCTTTATTCCAAGATAATTATCCTGAAATGATTTAATTCCAATGTATTTAAAACATTAAATTATAAATGTAAAACAAAACAAAGCAATTTCCCATACTATTTAATTTAATTTTAAATTCATGGATTGCATTGTTCTTTTTAAATCTGGTGTTACTGTTTCAGTTTTGCTAGTTTGCAAGGCTTTTTAGAGAAAATAGAGGGGGGGGAGAAATTAAAATGAAGTAGCATTTCTATTGGTTTTTTATTCTGGTTCAGGTACTCTGTATGTTCAGAATATTGTCCTGTACATAAAAGAAACCCCAATGAAAGCGCGAGAGATTGGACTTATCCTATTCTTTGCCCTATTGAGAGGAAGTAACAGGAATTTGCATTGATAGTTGAGCAGTTGAAACATGTTCAACGTAGCACACAAACCAACTAAAGTCCTCCAAAACATCCTAAGTAAACCAAAATATGCTTCAGTAGATTAGATCCCAACCTAATTCAATTCTTCAGTAGTGCAGAAGATGCCCTTTCTGGTTAAACTTTCCCAGGATAACATAAAAAGAATATGGAATTCAGGGAGCCCTTAACTTATGGCCACAATTGAGCCCAAAATCTAAGGGAGACAGTTGTCAAACGAGTTTTGCCCCATTTGGCAGCATTTCTTGCCACAGTTCTTGAGTGAATCGCCACAGTTGTTAAGTTAGTCACACGGCTGTGCAGTTTCCCCGTTGGACTTTGCCTGTCAGAAGATCATCCAAGGGGATCATGTGACCCCAGGACACTGCGACCATCATAAACATGAATCCGTTGCTAAGCGTCTGAATGTTGATCTTGTGACCGTGGGGGTCCTGGAACAGTCAGTCGTAAGTGTTGAAAATGATTATAAGTTACTTCTTTTCAGTAATGATGTAACTTTGAATGGTCACTAAATGTACTGTTGTAAGCCGAGGACTACCTATTGTGTTAAACACAATAGAACAATGAGAAAGTGGTATAATTAAAATAAGATAGCACCATAAACCCAGATATCTCATTAGGATCTTAACTCAACTGTAAGTCAAGATTATAGCTTTAAGGATCTCGGATGGACTGTTGTTTAGGACACTATAGCTTTTGAATAGCAAATCTAATCATAGTACTGTTGTTTCACAGGACCTGACATTTCGAATGTTAGTACAATTCAAGGTGTTACTGAATAATGAAGGGGAGAACAGCAATTTATCCATTGGTGTGGCAAACCTGGGATTTAAACAGACACTATCTGTTTCAACTTCTTCCCTCTGGACAGGGCATTTCAAACCAAAACAACTAGACACAAGAATAGTTTCATTCCCCAGGTCATCCACCTGCTAAACAGCTGACTTACACGACACTGTTAATGAGGGTGTTGTTGTGACAGGATGAAATTGTTTTGTGACATGATGATTGTACTTTATAGCATGATGACATGATGAATGTACTTAGGATTGTGATTGTATTCATGATTAAGATTGCGGTTTGTTGATTGCAGCTTATGTGTACTTGACAAGATGAATGTACTTTATGAATGTATCTTATGCTTATATATACAAATGATTATGCTTATATATACAATGATTATGCTTACATATATAATGATTATGCTTACATATATAATGATTATGCTTACATATATATGAATGATTATAAATGTATCTTTGATTGTAATCACAGTTGTTTATTGCATGTATGTCGGAATAGAGCACATACAGAGCATATACACCTGGAGACAAATTCCTTGTGTGTCCGGACACATTTGGCAAAATAGATTCTGATTCTGGGGGAAATGAGGGCTGGACTCAGGTCCTTTGTGGGAGCGTAGCAACTCCAAACTGATGACATGTTTGACCTCTCCCTCGAGATCAGCCTGGTCATCTTCTACACATACAAGTATCACGATTTTCATCTATCTTCCATCTTTGATTCTTAGGTTCATTAAGGGTGCTGAAATGCCATTCCCAAGTAAGTATGAATGTGCTTGCTTCTATGGATAATCGTTGACTTATGACTCATTACTTAGTGACTGGACAGAGTTATAACAATAGCAGTTAGACTTATATACCGTGCTTTATAGCCCTCTCTAAGCAGTTTACAGAATTGGCATATTGCCCCCAACAATCTGGGTCCTCATTTGATCAACCTCGGAAGGATGGAAGGCTGAGTTAACCTTGAGCTAGTGGGACTCGAACTGCTGGACTTTCTGGCAGCCGACTGTTAACAGAAGTAGAATGCAGGACTGCACTCTAACCACTGCGCCACTACAGCTCCTATGACCTGGATTTGAAGTACCAGCGGTCAGTTCCATGCCCCTGGTCCTGTGCCCATACTTTATGTACTTGGCAACTGACTCGTGTTTATGGCCATTTGCAGAATGTCACACTCATATGACCACATTTTACAACACCTTTGCCTCAAACTGAGATTTACTTCTAATTTGGGGCAAAAATAGCCCATAGTAAACTATGGGTTCACTTAATGACTGCAGCATTCACTTCATGCCCATGGTGTTTGCTTTATAATCATGGCATTTGCCTAACAACCACTACAAAAAAAAGGCCACAAAACCAGACCAGCTAATCATCTTCTGCAACCTATACTGTTTTTTGGCCTCTTGTCATAGATTTATAAAATTAACTTGCCTTACTGAAAAATACTGAAGAGACGGTTGGATTTTCCAACTCTTCTTCATACCTTTATCTGGATTTGAAGGCATTTCATATCAACTTGCTACCACAAGCAGCGAGTTGACACATTGAGAGCCCGGCCAGGAGATGCTGAAATTGAAGCCACAATCTTCCCCAGGTGCGAACAGCCAGGCGCCTCGTTGCCAACCAGGCAGGCAGTTGCTCTGATTGAGAATTTCTGTGTCAGGCACTTGCCAAGTTCCGCCCGCCTGATTGTTAATTAGAGGAGATGAGCTTCTGCTTCTGCTTGGCTGAAACCTGGAAAAGGGAGAGGCTCAGCTTGCATTTGAGGTAGGTAGGTAGGTAGGTAGATAGATAGATAGGTGGGTAGGTAGGTAGGTGGATTGATGGATGGATGGACGGAGAGAGAGAGAGAGAAAGAGATGGAGAGAAAGAGACAGATAGACAGACAGACAGGTAAATAGACAGATGATAGATAGACAGACAGAAAGACAAAAAAATAGAGCGATAGAGATAGATGATAGACAGACAGATTTCTTAAATGGACCTTTTGCTGGGTGAGAGTTTCATCACTGAATTATTTATTTGCATTGATTGGCAGGACTTTTGCCAAACCTGGTCATAGTCAAGCAAGAGAAAAAAATCATTGCCCAATGAAAACCATACTGCATTTCTCTTGAAGCTACAGCGGATTTCAAAACTGCCGGCAGAGTGATGCAGGCTGATCCAAGGATGATCAAAACTGAAGGGTTTTAAGAAATTAGCAGAAAAGCCACAACTATATATTTTGGTGTAGTATGATGATTGTCAGCCCCTTGGCATAGACCAGATCAGGAAACACATTCTGTTGGAGGGTCAGAAGCACCTTTTGAGATAAAGCATAGTAACAGGACCTTGGAAATCTTATCCTGCCCTTCTTTCTTATTCTCCAACGAGGCAGGGAGTGTCAGGTGCAAGTAACCAGGAACAGGAGTTGAGCTCAAAGCACTAAAAGTGTCTTACTTGCTACCTTTGCTCAAGAATCTGATCTATTAATGGTCAGACCAAACTGGCACCAGATAAGGAGCAACAGAATTCATTGGGGGAGGAGGGGGGGTTGGACTAGTGGGAAGTAGCAACTCCAAACTAATGATGCATTTAACCCCACCCTCAGGCTCAGCCTGCTCATTTTCTACAAGGAGGAGCCAATCCGAATCTCTTCTTAATGACTCCATCTCTTCCCAAAACATAAGGAGCGCTTATGTCCTCTTTATGTACATAATGGTTTTCTAATATTTGCTTCAAGGCCATCTCCCTGGTTCTCTACAATGGTTCTGCACTTAAGCCTTTATATCCTGCAGAGATGTTATAGTTGTATGGATTCCTGGATAATACCTGTTTTCGTGCGTGCTCGAAACTCGTGTGAGGCAGGTACTATATATATACACGACAATATTTGTTTCCAAACATCTTCTCTTCGGTGTTCCTCCTCTCTCTTACATGCAGCTTTCTTATCAGTGCCTTTATATCAGCAAAGGCACACCAGCTAGTGTCAGCAAAACAGATATTAAGCATTTATGGTGAGGCATTCCATTGAACACCACCTGCTGTTCAACATGAAAAGTTGATGTTCCACAAAGCTATGAGCAGAAGGCTCCAAAATGAACTTTTCCAGCCATTGGATGACATTATTCATTTAGAAAAAGCATGGGGTGAATTAACAATCCATGGCACGAGTCCTTATATCAAGAGACAATGAGCCATCAGAGCAGTTGGTCACAATACTGGGGCGACCATATTGGATCGCACAAATCCAGATGAACAATAGAACACATGAAAAAGTAGAGGCTTTGATGCTATCTACTGGACATCAAGGATTTTGCAGCCCAGGTACGGAAGCTCTATCAATGAATACTTGTGGGGGGGACACAATGTTTTATCACTTGAATAGTATTTTACAAGTCTAGGGTGAGCAAGGGGACCTATCTTCATCCCATGCCAATCAACGGAGAGGCAGTGGCCAGAAAGCTATGGCAAAGGAACTGTTTTACCACATTGTTCAACAATGAAGTATTGAAACAGGAAACCTCCAACCTGAGTCTGGTCTTAAGACTGTGGAAGTACTGGCAATGATAGATAGATAATATATAGGAATAGTAAAAACAAGTAAGTGAAATTGGAAAGTAAGACGTCCAATAACGAGAAAGGAAAAGAAGGACGAAATAGAAGGAAGTAAAAGACAGAATAAAGGAATGAAAGAATAGAAGGGTTGAAGAGGAAGGAAGTAAAGACTAGAAAGAAAAAACTTAATAAATTTTATAACCATTATAATGAGGAAAAGAAAAAAGTCAAAAGAAAATGGAAAACATGCTAACTCCGGTTTCGTAAGATCCAAATCACATGGTTTATTTACGAAAGACAAAGAGTCCTGATTGGGATCAATAATATAAAAAGTCAGTGATTAACGGATTTGAAACCAAAGTGGCAAAGAACGTGTTCTAAAAAAAAAAAGTAAACAAATGTTATAAAAAGTGTACATTATGTTATAAAACGCATATAAAAGAATTAAAGAAGGATTAAAGGTTAAAGGTCAACAAACGAAGGAAGGAGAGGTGGAAAAGGTATATATGTTTTTAAATTGAAAAGTAGTAAAGTTTTTCTAAAAAAAAGGACTGGCAATGAGAAAACAGAATCACACGTGCTCAGTTTGTTGTATTCCCTGGTTGTTATTATTTTCACCACTGAGTTGAGACAATTAGGGATCACACGTTGAATGAGGTGATGTCACAGGGTATGGATGATTTTGATTGCTAGGAAATTAGCCTTGTGCTATAGTTTCGTGGGAAATTTTGTCAGCCCTCCCATGTAGGAAACACAACCAGATAAGCTGGTTCTACTTTATTGTAAGGCGCCAGCTTCTGCCAACCTAGCAGTCTGAAAGCATGTAGGAATGCAAGTAGAAAAATAGGGACCGCTTTGGTGGGAAGGTCACAGCGCTCTGTGCGCCTTAGGCGTTTAGTCATGCCGGCCGCATGACCACGGGGAAGTCTTCCGACAGCGCTGGCTCTTTGGCTTAGAAATGGAGATGAGCAGCGCCCCCTAGAGTTGGACACGACTAGCACACATGTGCAAGGAGGGGAACCTTTAAACTAACAGAATCTTGCAAATCTGAAAGTACTTGAAATCTCTTGCCACTTCTTTTTACAACCTGGTCGATTTAGGATCCTAACTTCCCAAGTTTTTTTCTCTGCCTGTGAAGCAACTGCAGGCCCATCCCCTGATCGTTCCCTAGGAAACAGCTGCTCCGTCCCTCAAGGTCATTCTCACATACTATTACAAATTTAATAGATAACAAAGGATGCAACTAAATTTGAAGCACTGATGTAAGTCATCCTTTTCTGGAGGTCTAAGCCACTGAACAGATAGAATTTATTTCTGAATTAACATACAACAGACTGCCTAATATGTGATTGTAGAGGGAAGAGGGAATGGCCTTGTGGGACAGAAGGAAGCTACCAAGATAACTGTTAGATAAGAAGGCTGAATCCAGGGCAGGATTGTAAACATTTCAGACAAGACCCTTCCTAGTCCTCATGAAGATGGAGGAAGAAAAGACATTTAGCTTTGATTTTTTTATATAATAAAGGATTAATAGTACATATTTTCCTGGATGTTCCAACTGATCAAGGCACAAATATTAAGGATTCTCATTACCCTTGCTTTGAAAATTGTCCAGAAGTATCTCAGACCTTCTGCAAATATAACATCTCCCTGTTATTTTGTAAACACAGGACACTGAAAAAAAAAGGTGTGGCTGCTTTAAGGAGTCATAAATAGGATTTGTAAAGCATCTGCAGCTTATTTTCAGGCTCAGAAAGAAGCCTGAAAAAAACAAACACAAAATCTGCTTTATTAGAAGAGATAAGTTGTGTTTATGGGAGCTTTGAAGGACTGTTTCCGAGTAATTTTCAAAAGGTACAGAGCTCCACAGAGAATATGCCCGTACAATGCTACGTTCATAATCATCTGGAGAACTGGAGAAGAAGTAAAGGCAGATTCGCCGAAAAGTATTTTTAAAAATAGTAATAATAGCAATAATAATAAGGAACAGGGTTCAGGAATTCATCAAGAAAGGATATTTTTTTACATTACTGCCTATTTGCAAAGGGAGGAAAGCATGAATAGTTTGGACTCAGACCTGTTCAAAATAAAGTGAGTGACTTAATGACTTGGTTGTTCCTGAAATGGCCCTGCAAAGTTTATAAACCACTGAAGGTTTTCCAGCCTCTGCAGTATCCTTAAAACAACCGCTACTTTGGACAAGGAATCCTTGCCACCTGCCACCCAAGTGACTTAAATCAAGCAAGAAACTATGATTGTGTTCCGAAAACCATGGTTCTTTATGTGAGATCAGCTGCTAAGGATGCTGTGAACTGCATTTGAACCTGCAGCCCAAATTTTCTAAAGGAAATGACAGCATTTTCTACTTTCTAATTAGGCTCCCAGATGGGTGTCATTTATATAATCCTGCAGACAGACAGGAAGGCCTGGAATAAAGCAGCTCACTGTTATCTCGTCCCCTCCAGCCATTTGCATTCCTGCAGCGATCCTTGGGATGGCCATCCCCTATAGCAAAAAAATAATAAAAAATTACGCTGGCTAATTTTAGCCTGTGTTGGTGCATGGTTTACTTGATCAGACGGTGCTGGTTTTAAGTCTGCAGGTAAGAGGAAATTGTGCTGTTCCTTTGGTGCTTTGCGACCTGATTGTCGCAATATTTCGCAAAGTTGGCAGTGCACTGAGTACAAGGAAGAGGAGACTATGTCAGAGCTATGCTCCCATATGTCCTTGTTCTCCTGCTCGCGAATCACATGCCAATCACGGGGAAGATTCCATCCGCATAATTTCTCTCTCTTTCCCCTCTCTGCCCCTCCCTTTCCCTCTCTCTCCACCTCCTTCTCTCTCTTCCTCCCCCCTTTCTTTCTCTCCCTTCCATTCTAAACCTTCTCTGGTTTAGAATGGAAGCAGGATAAAACCAGAAATTTTGACTCTCGTGTCTGCAGTAGCTCCATGCCATTCAGAAGTTCATGGGCAACAGTCAGAGTAAAGAGAAAGTTGCTGGTATGAAAAGCAGCATCTGACATAATCCTGAGATGCATGGATGTCATATTCCTATAGCAAATATGATGATTTTAACATGCAAGCTCCCATGCGAACTCTTTGGGATTGGACAATGGAAGATGTACTTTTGGGACCTTCCCACTCTGACAAGCAAAGGCCATGGACAAGCCAGTTTTTCTTAACAACGGCAGTGATTTCCTTTAGAACAAGGACCAAGAAAAAAAAGGTTGCAAAATTGGGTGCAAGTCACTTGACAAATACCTTGCTTACTAGCGGAAAATGCTGGTCCCAACTGTCATTGCAAATCGAGGCTTTACCTGCATTATGTAAATGATCTTCTGTTTCATCAATAGACTCTAGACAGCTTGTAATAAGGATACCAAAACCAAGGCAAGTAGTTAAACATTCAGTAAAAACGGCAAAAAGTTAACTCAAAAAGCAGAATAAGAAGAAAATAGATAGAAAGCTGAAAATAGAAAATAATAGAAGATAGAAGATAGAATATAGTAGAAGATAGAAATAGAATAAGCTGTAAGACTACCATCTTTGCTGCTTTCTTAAAGCTTAAAACATAGGAATCTTCTGAGATTTACTGCAGAGAAGATCCTCTTCCAGACTCTAGATTTTCCACTTCTTGAAGTGAAGGGAGCCAACACACCTTTTCATGGGGTTGAACACAGAAGACAGACAGATTCTACTTGAAGAAGATACCTTGAGGTATGTCTTGAACCTCCAAGGCTTATTTTTGTTGTCGTTGTACAATCACTAAGTTGTGTCCAACTCTTCGTGACCCCATGAACCACAGCATGCCAAGACCCCATCCTCCACTGTCTCCCTGGGTCTGCCCCAAACGCATATCCATTATGTCAATGACACTGTCTAACTATCTCATTCCCTACTGTCCCCTTCTCCTTTTGTCTTTCATCTTTCCCAACACCATTGGTCTTTTCCAATGAGTCCTATCTTCTCATTTGTTGGCCAAGGTATTTGAGCTTCAGCTTTAGGATCTGTCCTTCCAAAGGATTGATTTCCCTTAGAATTTATTTGAGTTGATCTCCTTGCAATCCAAGGGATTCTAAAGAGTCTTCTCCAACACCGCAATTTGAAAGCATCAATTCTTCAGTGCTCAGCCTTCCTTGAGGTCCAACTCTCAGTCATACATTATTGCTGGGAAAACTATAGCTTTGACTATACTGAGGTTTATTAGGATATTACAAAAGAGGCTGCAATAGGAGAGATTCAGTTCAGAACATTGGTGCCAAAGAGAAAATGTGATGGTCAGCTGCGAAGTCTAGTGCATATATTTTGATTTTGAGCAAAGCTGCTTTGTCACCCAGATCGATATAAATTATGATCTTATATTTATAGAACCTCAGAGATTAGCTCTGGAAAATGGACTGCCCTAGCTATCCATGGTAGGGAGGGCATGAGATGTTCCGTGTGTTACAACATACATAAATTATTTGAATTCCATGCATTTGAATACATCATTTGTGTCACTTAATAATAAAATATCTCGATGGCTCCTGCTTGGATGCCTAGGAAGCTGTTCATGCAGGATGATTTTGAAGTTTTAACAGGTGCAGCACTCCCATGGACTGAGAACAATTTTTCCAGACAATTTTTCCTAATCTGGATTCTAGAAATTGAAGTTGTTATACATCTGAAGGCAATAAAATCTGAAATGTGAATGAAAGCCACTGCAGATATATCTAGCCAGTCCATGTGGGAAGTTCCATTAGTTCGTGCAGAACTACATCCAGAATACATCTGGAATACTACATCCAGTTTTGATCAACACAATGTAAAAAAAAATGTTTTGAGACTCTAGAAAGAGTGCAGAGAAGAGCAACAAAGATGATTAGGGAACTGGAGGCTAAAACATATGAACGGTTGAGGGAACTGGGTATGCTTAGTTTAATGAAAGGAAGAACTATGAGTGACATGATAGCAGTCTTTCAACATCTCAGGGGCTGCCACAAGGAAGAGGAGGTCAAGCTATTCTCCAAAGCCCCTGAAGGCCGGACAAGAAGCAATGGATGGGAACTAATCAAGGACAGAAGCAACCTAGAATTGTGGAGAAATTTCCTGACAGAATAATTAATCAGTGGAACGACTTGCCTCCAGAAGTTGTGGGTGCTCCATCACTGGAGATTTTTAAGAAGAGATTGGACAGCCATTTGTCTGAACTAGTATACGGTTTCCTGCTTGAGCAGGGGGTTGGACTAAAAGACCCCCAAGGTCCCTTCCAAACTTTGTTATTCTGTAATGTAGGAACAAGGGATCGCATGGGTAAACGTGGTGTGGATGGGGAGAATCCTAACAGGAGTCATCCACTTTAAGAATCCTGTTCCAAGTTAAATTTTTACTAGAATGAAGATTTAGCTCTCTGGAGATGTCTACAGCGCTGGGTGGAAAAAAGATCAGAAGATCACTGTTAGCAAGACAGAGGAACTTGATTGCAGAGAATTGTCGCAAAATCTGCAAAGCCAAATCATGTTGGAGAAGGTCTATCCGTGTGCTAAGACCTGACACCAATTTGATGACATACAATCAATCGCAATGGCAATCATAGAAGAACATGTGATTTGCAGAGTCCGGAAGTACCTTGTGGAATACGTCAAAGTTGCATTATTCCACCTCACGAAAACCAGTGAAATGAAAGAGGAATCATCACCTCCAATCCAAAGATCAGGATATTCCCCAGAAGAGCTGGCAGTTGAAATTGATGCTGTTCTAGAAGGAGATCAATAGACATTATTATTTCTAAAGGGAAAATAGTGAATGTAAAACTGTTAGCTGGAGGGATTCCACTGGTATTTCAATTCCTGTTTTTTGAGATGCTTATCAGCCCGGATTTAGACAGTCCCATAGGGTGGTGGGGATGGAGAGAAACCAGAAAAGGGCCTCTCACAAGGAAGTGCGTGGCCTCCCTCAAGGCAAGACAAAATAGCAACAGAATCACAACTTTATTTTACTTACTTATTGAATTTATACGCCTGGAAAATGTCCAAGCAATTTGTGGAATCCTTGGGGCTCTCCACGGTAGAGTACTGATGATGTCACCTAATTTGGATCACGGAACATCTACAAGGAAACAACCAAGCTCAGAGAGCACCAAGAACCTCACAGTTCAATCTCGAGCGACAAACATTCTCTTCTCTTGGGGCCAAGGAATTTCCATGGCCAATAGGAGCTGGACCGGGCTACTTTCAGGCCCGTGACCAAGATATCCTGGATTGTCTATGGCCAGTGATGACTAATTTTTTGGACACCCAGTGCCCAGATGAGTCACGACTAGTGAGTCACAGCTTGTGGCATCATCACCTGGTATCACTACTCTCTTTCTGAGCATGCACATGGCCCCGTGACATCATTGCCTGGCGTTGCTACTCCTTTCTGAGCATGCTCAGCTTGGGGGCGATGCTGGGGTGGCTAGGATCGCATGCCAGTGGAGAGGGCTCTATGTGCCCACTGTGGCACATGCGCCATAGGTTCGCTATCACTAGTCTAGGGGGAAATTTTAAGGTTCTTGGTCCTCTCTGAGCTTGCTAGCACTGACGATATTACCTACTTTGGGACATGAATCGTTTGCAAGAAAGCCCCCACTAAACTCACGGACACCAAGGATCCTCACAGCCCTCCTCCTCCTCCCTGCAAACCACACTCTCCTAGGCCTGATGATGCTCCCTAGTTGGGTCATGAAATGTCTGTAAGAAAACCAGCCAGCTAAGAGAGTACCAAGGACCCCACAGTACTTCTCCTCCTCCCTGCAAACTCCACTCCCCTTCTAGCACTGATGATGCTATCTAGCTGGGTCACAAAACGTCTGCAGGTCCTCCTCTTCTCCCCTCCCCCCAACTCCCCCTCTAGCACTGACGACGCCACTTAGCCGGGTCGTGAGAGAGCGGGCCGTGGACTCCCCTCCCACTCCCTCATTCCAGCCCCGAGCTCCACACATTCTCCTGTATCGGGGGCTCCCTGCCCCTTCCGCCCCTTCCCCTCACCGCCAAGCGGACAGCCCCAGAGGGCAACCCGCTCCCTCCCCAAAAAAGACCTCCTCGTTAGCCTGCCCGGGAGAAGGACCCCGGGGATGCTCGGCGGAGTTGGCGGGGGAAGAGGGGGGGGCGTAAGGAAATCACTTCACTCCCCCTCCCGCCGTTGCCTGCACCCGCCGCTTCACCCCTTCTTCTCCGAGAGCGAGCCGGCGGGGGGTTTTTTTTTGGGGGGGGGGACGA
>JANHFO010006837.1:50360-70473 GCA_032468095.1 Pareas carinatus | reverse complement strand
CCTATTTGGGCAATACTGTTAGTTTAAATATGATTGGTTAGCGCCCGGCTTGGGCGCCAAGTATAAAGCTAGCAAGCGCGGGGTTTTGCCGCGCTGGTTGCAGAGTTGCTGTTCTGTTAAATAAAATGTGTTGCACCAAGCCTGACTCCTGCCTCGTGTATCCACGCTACTACAAGAACCCTGCAATATTTAATGAAGCATACAAGAAAATGAGATACTATCCCTATGAAAAGAAAATGAACAAACTGGATATATACAACTTCAATGAAAACGAGATAAGATGGCAGAAGGGACCACTGTTTAAATGTTTAAAGAGATGTCAGGTAGAAGAAAGTCAAGATTGTTTTTATCCTTCCAGAATGCCCAATGAAAAATACAGTGATATAAATTTAGCTAGAATGTTATGGGAAATGTCTCAGCAATAAAAACATTCAAAGTAGAACCATTTACCAAAAGGGTTTATGGGATTCATCCTCTTCAAAGCATGTATATGTGGTGGACCTGAGGAATAAAGAAACAATATTGAAGCAGAATTCATATCTTTAATACAGAAGATTCTTAAAGTGAATATGAAAATAAAACCAGAGACTTTTCTCTTAGATTTAATGGACAAAGAACAAAATAAAAAACAAAAAATTGAGACTTTCGATGTTATATATGCTGAGAGTAGCAAGAATTCTCTTTGCACAAAAATGGAATGATATTTTAATTTCCACAATGGATGACTGGCTGTAAAAACTGATGGAGTTAGCAAAGATGACTAAATTGACTGCTTTAATTAAAGAAAAAATACAAGTAACTTTGTTCTTATTTAGAAACTGCTTCTGGACTTTGTGCTTGAGGTAGAAAAAATATGAACCCTTTATTTTGGGTTTTCCTTTTAGATAGGCTTCTTGTTATAATGGCTAGTATGTACAGTATGTATGTGTATATATACACATACACATACATACATACACACCAGCTTCTGATACCCGTGCTCCACTATGGCGATTGCCAAGGAAACTGAATGTTGTATAAGAAACTGGCGCTGCTGCTACTGCCGCCGTTCAGATATTTGATTGCGCTGCTGCGGAGAAGCTGTTTTTGAGTGAGAGAGAGTAAGAAAGAGAATGAGAGAGAGAAAGAGAAAAAGAGAGAGGAGGAATGAGAGAATGAGAGAGGGAGAATGAGGGAGAGAGAGAGAAAGAGAGAGAAAGAGAGAGAAATAGAGAGGGACAATGGGAGAAAAGAGAGGGACAATGAGAGAGAGAAAGAGGGAGGGAGATTGAGAGAAAGAGAGAGGGAGAATGAGAGTAAGAGAGAGAAAGAGAGAGGGAGAATGAGAGTAAGAGAGAGAAAGAGAGAGGAAGAATGAGAGAGAGAGAGAGACAGAAACACACAGAGATAAGGGAAGAATGATACAAAGAGAGGGGGAGAGAGAGAGAGAGAAACAGACGAACAGAGAGACTGAGAAAGAAAGAGAATAAAAGAGAGAGCAAAAAGGACGCACAGAGAGAGACAGAGAGACATACACACACAAACAAAGAAAAAGAGAGACACAGAGAGAATTGGAACTGCTCACCCGGCTTCTGCTGGGGGCAGGATACTTCCCCGGTGCCCAGCAGCTTCTTGTTAGGCCTGTTTGTAGGGCTGGATGGCGTCTATGTGCGGCCCGTGCCTGGACAGGCCATCTAGAGGTCCATTCAGCCCGTTCAGAGGTCCATGGTTCCATTTGGAGTAGTTGGAGGGCCTCTACTGAACCGGGGATGGCCTGTGTGGCCTATCTAGAGTCTGTATGGCCCGTTCTGAGGCCTGTATGGAGTGGGCAGCTGGGAGTCAGGCAGCGAGCCCAGGCTGGTAGCTAGATGGGCCCTAGAGAAGGTGATGGGCGCAGCAGAACTAGGCGGGGCGGTGGTTGCGGGGGATAGTACTGGGGAGAGTTATTGTTAAAAAGGAGGAAAGCAGCCTACCAGTATGCCGTATTTGTGCTTTTCTGTAAGAATCTTCCCTCATGCCACTGGTACTGGTGGTCTGAACGGAAAAACCCAAAATCAAACAACAGGGTGCAAAAATCCTCCAATCAGGATAAAGGAAACAAACGGTGTCGGATATTTTGTCCAATCACAACCCTCTACCCATCGGGAATAAAAAATATTAAATAACTCGTGTAAAAATTATTATTTTGAAAAATCCTTTCTTAGTGAGTGCCTAGATGCCAATACCAACATATCTAGCAAATTTCATCTTTGTGGCTTTTATAGCTTTTGAGATCTGATGATGAGTCAGTGAGTGAGTGAGTGGTATTTCACGTTTAGATATATAGATAGTTGGATGGATGGATGGATGGATGGATGGATGGATGGATGGATGGATGGATGGATATATAGTCCTTGATTTGGGTTGGGGCAACTGCATGGAGCTGAGCATGTACTATCCAGATGTCCAACCTGACACCTATGAGGAGTTTACAGCAGATATTTTTTCTTTGCACCCTGATGGATAAACATCTGTCACTACCTAGAATTGAACTCTCAACCTTGCCACTTGGAGGTGACCGTCTTCACCTCTAGGCCATCTTACCACTCTAGAAATGGCTAGTATAATTGCTACGTAAACATAAAGATTTAAGCTTATATGTTATCACCTTATTCTACTGTGCTAAGAAAAGTCAGAAGTCAATGCTTTTGTTTTTCTTTCCCCTTTTGGCCTATGCTTTCCCCCTTCCCTTCCCTTTTTCTTTTCCTGCTTTCCTATTACTTTCATTTTTCTTTGTATTCTATATTTTGATAAACTAATAAAAATTTCATAGCCTGTATCTGGAAGTTGGACAGCCATTGACCTGAAATGCTTTGATTTGATACCTGTACTGAACAATGGTTACAGTTGTTGAGATGGACTTTAGAGTTAGAAGGATAAAATTTCATCTTAGAATCGTTTTGTGCCTAGCAAGTAAACTGCCTAGCAAGTAAAAAGATCCAGGTTCAAATCCCGGTCTGGTCTTCTGGCTGAGGTTTGGTTATGGCTTGCTGATGACAGCATAAAAAACTAGAAATGGACACCCAAGTTTCCCTTACTTTTCGAGTGAATTTTTCCTGTTAATAAATCTATTAAGCATATCAACATTTTTAGATTGCTTATCGATTTAATTTTGGTACAATATCAATTTAGTCAATTTTAGCTTTAGGCCCACCCAGTTCTTCCCACTTTTTGGAGAATAGCAATCTAAAAACGAAATGAAGCTTTCATCCAAAATGATTTAGGAGATAGAAATCAATACCAATGTGCTATAATAGATATATTATTATCAATATACAACATAATATGCAAATGTTTTAATAACAATACAACAATCATGTTGATTTTTATTTCAAGTTTCTTTGCAAAAATTCCTACATTTAAATAAAAAAATATCTAAGTACTTTCCAGCAATAGGACAAGTGAAGCATGCTTAAATTGCATTGGTAGCAATAACTACTAAATGCAACTAGCTAATTCTGGAAACATTCCAATCAAGGAATTAAATCGAAGCATACTTGTTAAAAGTGAGGAAAGTTAAAGAGATTCTCAGATGGAATCATAGGGATTCTTATATAAACTCTGTTGCTTTTCCTGGAACAAACTGTTGTTATACAAACAGATCGAATGTCTTAATCATTTTTAAGAAAAAGTTAGAAAAATATTTGTGAAGCATGACATTGTATTTGGAGCTGTTTGGTGGGTTCTTATGGTATTGGCATAAAACAGCTGATTTGCACCTAACAAAGCAACATATTTATATTTTCTATGGCTGTTATTCATGTCTGTGCTCCTTTATGTCTAGGCTAATGCAACGTGCTACACATGGGGCTACCTTTAAAATCAGAATCAAAATGTATTGGCCAAGTGTGTTTGGACACACAAGGAATTTGTTTCCGGTGTACATGCTCTATACTTACATACAGGCTATAATTGACAAACAATGATTGCAATCATAAGATACATTCATAATCCTAAAGTACATTCATCTTGTCATGCACATAAAAACATAAGATACATTCATAATCCTAAAGTATATTCATCTTGTCATGCACATATAAACATAAGATACATTCATAATAATAAAGTATATTCATCTTGTCAAGTACATCTAAGCATAAGATACATTCATAATCATAAAGTACATCCATCTTTCTCACGTACACATAAGGATGATACATTCATAATCATAAAGTACATTCATTGTGTCATCTAGTACAATCATCATCTCACAACACATTTCATCGTACCACATGTCAAAGCATTTTTATCAAAACATGTCACAAAATGCACTCATCATCCCATACTATCCTTTTTTCTTTTTTACTCATCCTAGAAGGTCTCCAGATCCAGTTCCTCATCATTTCAAAACAAACCGGAATCAAAATGGTTGAGAGCTGGCACTCCAATCTCATCCATCCCTTAGAAACCTGCAGTTTTGCTCTGCAGTGCACCGAAACACAAAAAATGTTAAAAGAACACAAAATGTTCCAGGACTGTATCGCTGCTTGGTAAAGCAGGGAGTGAAGAGAAAAGAAACAAATAGAATCCATTAGTTGGTGGCTGGGTGGAGATAGAAAATTAAAGAAGAAAGAGAGACTCTTTAGGGGGAAATCCACAGCCTGAAAAGAGAAAAAGGGCGAATGGAGTACATGGAGCCCTTGACATAGAGCCACAACTGGGACTGTTACACAGGTGTGTTCTCAGGTTCAGCTTATGGTCACTCACTCACACACTAACAAGCCTGGAAAACTGCCACATTCCACCCCAAATCAACTGAACACTGAGGCACAAACGGTTCTTTAAAATAGACAGAGACCCAGTGAATTTAAAATAACAACAAACTTTTACTGATTACTTTTGCTCTTACTCTCTCTCTCACACACGCTCATTCACACTTATCCACCTTCCACTTACTAGGCTGCCAGGCACCAACCAGAGGAACAGAAGCTGCCAAGAGTGGGATCCACTCCAAAAAGGACCTGGGCATACTTCATGACCTCTTTTTATCCCCCAGAGTTGGTGAGGAGGGACTTTCCATGAAGACCCAACTCCTTTGATGGTGAGACTTGGGGAAGGGCTTGTCATGTGCTCAGGCCCTTTTGTTCCCTTACCGACTTCCTGGCTTTTGTTGTCCACCCTGCTTACATGTCTTCGGCGCTTCTTGGTATGGTAGTTTTGGCCTAGTCTCACAGAAACCAGAATTTCTAGTTGCCAAGCGCCCAAATTTTAATCACCTGACCATGGAGATACTACAATGATTGTAAGTGCAAAAACCAGCTGTAACTCCCTTTTTTCGCTTCCATTATAACTTCCAACAGTGGCTAAATGAATGGTTATAAGTCAAGACTCCTGCCCAACTGACAGTTCGAAAGCATGCAAATGTGCGTAGATAAATAGGTACCACTTTGGTGGGAAGGTAACACCACTCTGGGTGCCTTGGCGTATAGTTAGGTGGGCCGCATGATCATGGAAGTGTCCTTAGACCATGCTGGTTCCCTCAGCTAAGAAATGGAGTTGAGCGCTAGAGTCAGAAATGACTAGACAGGAGAAACCTTTACACTTTTTCTATAAGTTGAGGACTACCTATAGTTATAGTTGTAACATCATTGCTGCTCTAGTTCCCAAATGGTTCACCAGATAGTCAATCTAGAACATGCAAAGTTGTGACGTAACCAGGTATGTTTTCTGGAACTAATGAAGGACAATTGAAGTCTGCTATTAACTTCAGTAACATCTGCTTATATCCCGGGAGCCTATGAATTTCAGAGAATAATTAATATTCGCCATGCCGAAGTAATAGGTTATTAAATATGTCCGCTTTCATTCTAAGTCACTGTCCATCATTCTCCATGACGAGGGCCACCTCAGTCATAAGAGACAAATGACACAGCTTCCCACATGTCAAAATTCTGAAGGTTTAAGCCTGAGTTATGTAAATATGCTCGATAAAATGCAAATCCTCATACTTCAGAATTTATCTACTTTTTTCAGTGCAGATGTAGATTAAAGTGAGAGACCTCATTTATAATGAAGTGAGAATCTGGGGGTGGCCCTTCTGAATAATTAACAGGGGCTGTCTAGAGGCAATTGTTGAATTACAGCAAGGTGATGTGAAAATTGTATCTTGGTCAACTTTCGGTCCAGTTACCAAACATTCAAATTTTGATCATGCGGCCGTCAGGATGCTAAAATTGTCCCACGTGTAAGAACCAGTCATAAATCACTTTTTTTTTCAGTGATGTTATAACTTTGAACAATTGCTAAATGAACGTTGCAAATTGAGGATTATCATTATACTCACAGCACTTCAAAAATCATTCAAAATTATCTATTGGTGTTTCTGGATCTACTGTGTCACTGAAAGTGGCAACACTACGTTATTATGAGTGTGTTTTTTTGTTATATATATTGTCTCCCTGTCTTTGTCAGGTTACTCAGAGGAAGAAATTTCTATGGCATGTCTTCTCTTGGAGTTTAATAGAAAAATAAGAAGATCTGGATCTCAAGAGATGTTTGCACAGAGAAAAATACACCCATCTGTACATGCTCTTGGCAACTTTGTCCTAAAACCCTGCGTGGTTTTTTTCCCCCTAAGATCAATGGTTTACTAGAGTAGTTTTCAAATTGTGCTCCACTAGAACTCAATAGGATTCCATGAATGACTGAAAAAGAAAGAAAAGGTTCATCAGGCAGAGATATCCATATCAATTTTTCTAAGGCACAGAATAAAGCATAGACGCTTTCAGCTGATATTCAATATGTTCAATATTCACTCTCCCGAGCTGTTTGTTTCATGATAACTCACTGCTTTGTCTCTTGATTAGGGGTCCTGGGAGATTCCTTTGTTTAAACTAATGGATTTTACAGTTGGAAAAAGCTGAAAAGCCCTGGCAAAGGGCAAATTATTCTTTCCACATGACACTAGTTTTTAAATCAGAGGTGGTGAGATGATGGCAAAAGAGTTTTTCCCCAACTTTCAGAAACTTCCCTGTAGTTGCAATGGAGTGGGTGAGGATGATGTACAATTTGGGAGTGAGTGGTGGGTTCCTTCCTGCTTCATGGATGAAAAGATGGAGCATTAGGTAAAGATGATGAAGGTAAAGTCTCCTTTGACTTGGGCTTCATAGGTTCCCCTAAGGTAGGAGTCTCCAAACTTGGCAATTTGTAGACATCAACTCTCAGAATTCTTTGACCAGCCATACTGGCTGAGAAATTCTGAAAGCTGAAATCCACAACTCCTAAAGTCTGGAGACCCCTTATCTTAGAGGAGGACAATTTAACCCAGCAGAAATTGTGAGTTGCAAAGAGTGCCATAGAGGTGATTGGAAAAGTATTATCTAGGGATTATGGATGATGCCACGATTGTGAGTTTAGAGACATTCTGAAAAAGAAATCTTCTTTTCTTACTTGGGAAGTCAACGGCAACTTGCGTGGCTCATTTATTTCTGCTAAATTTGATTCGCAAGTTTCTTTCAACTGCAGGGGGAAATGGGTTACAACAAGGTTGCTTCACAATAAACAGGAAACCAGATCTAGAATCAGGTAGATTTCAGTTCCGCCAGTCCTTGCGGGTTGACTTAACAACCACAATCGGGGCGAGAATTCCTGTTGCTAAGCCAAACGGTCATTGAGTGAGTCACGGGTCTTTTTTTGCCATGGCTGTTGAGCAAACCATTATAGTTTTTAAGCAAACGATAGGACTGTTAAGCAAATCCAGCTGCCCCTATTGTCCTGGCTTGTCAGAAGCCAGCTGAGAAGGATGATCACATGATCCTGGGACATTACAGCCATCGTAAATGCATGCTAGTTGCCAAGCACCTAAATTTTGATCATGGAACTGGTGGAATGCTGCAACAGTCATAAGTGCGTGGATCAGTCATAAGTCACTCGTTTCAATCCCATTGCAACTTTGAATGGCTCGCTAAATGTATGGTTGTAAGTGGGGGACTCCATGTATTTGTTTTCTTCTTGGGGACAGCCTCTATTGAGAGAGCATCAGATTGGTTGCTTCCCACTTACAACAGGGTAGATTTGAAGGGTTGTTTTTTTTAAAAAAAAAACAACAACAGCTGACCCGCTTCCACAAGAGACTGCTAACCTGTCGCTTACCACATTCTTAGAACAGTCAGATTAACGCGTTAACCAGGTGAAGGAGCAGATCCACGAGGCTCAAAAGGGATTGAGCAATTCAGACAGGCTGATAAGGATCTGTGAGCACAGAGGTGGTTCTTGTAGCAAGATCAGGTTGCCTTGAAAAACAGAGGAGGAGATGGCACGTGGAAAAAGAACTATCCCTCCTCCTCAAATAAAGTTTGTGGCAGCAAGCGCAGCTCCAGTTGGACTGGGGGAAAAACGTTCCACATGCACAGCTGGCGGCGCAGGCCCAGGTTGAGATTGCAGGCTTGGAATCAAGAGGAGAGTAACTCATGTCAGGCTCTCAATGATGAGCTGTCAGCTGTGCTGCGGTAACAACTAACTTCAGTGTCAACTAACTCAGCTGGGTAAAGCAGGCAGGCATACAGCCAAGCTAAGAGAAAGGATGTGACTGCAATTATTTTTCCCTCTAAATTTATCCCCTTGACTTTGGCAGGTGGAATCAAAAGAGAGAAATGCGTATGTGTTATTGTGATTGTTGTTGCCTTGACATTTTTTTTTTTTTGAGAGGAAAGGCAGAGATTTCACTGTAATAAATTCAATGTTTGCGGCTTGGTTTTCTTGCCCTAGAGAAGCTGGTTCTGAAAATCTCCATGAACTTTCCAACTGATCTTCAGAATTCTGTTTTGACCTGCTTCATGATGTTAGGATGATTGTATTTTATAACATGAGGGCATGATGAATGTACTTTATGATTGCGATTGTATTCATGATTAAGATTGTGGGTTGTTGACTGCAGCTTATATGTACATGACAAGATGAATGTAGTTTATGATTATGAATGTATCTTATGCTTATATGTACGTGACAAGATGAATGTACTTTATGATTATGAATGCATCTTATGCTTATATGTAGAGGACAAGATGAATGTATTTTATGATTATGAATGGATCTTATGATTGCAATCACAGTTAGTTTATTGTATGTATGTAGGTATAGAGCATGTACACCTGAGACAAATTCCTGTGTGTCCAGCCAGACACACTTGGCCAATAAATTCTGATTCTGATTCTGAAATGGCGATCATAGGATTTTGGGCTGCTGCAAGCCTTGTAAATATATGCTGGTTGCCAAACGCTTGCATTTTAATCAATTTTAATCACATGACCATGGGGATGTTGCAGCGGCCACAAGTGCATAGGTTACTTTACGTGCCACTGTAACTTCAATGGTCGCTAAATGAACGGTTGTAAGAAGAGGGCTACCTGTAATGTGGCTGCAATGTGTTAATTTTTGAGCCACGGAGTTTTTACATTGGCAGAAACTTCCTTTGCTCTACCCCCCAACACCCCCCCCCCGGCTGAAGTCATGGCATCATGGAGCCTTGGCACTATTTTACTGTGCTTCAGTTAAACTAATAAAAGTTAAGCATTATGATAATCTGTCCTCAGTTCACCAGGCTTAAAGATAAGCAGTTTGTTTGTTTTTCTCTCACCCTGGAAACTGTCAGGGCAAAGCAAGCATGAGAATCAGGGGGCTGGAAGGAATGCCCCCCCTCCCTTTAATCAGCTGGAAGGCCTGCTAGTTGGCTCAGGGTGAGCTGTGTGTGAAGGAAGGATGGCATCCCGCGAGGACACTCCTAGGACGGTGCAAAGATGTTCTTTTCATTTGGAGTGTGAAACAGGTGTGTGTAGGGAAGTGCTCAAATGCGGAATTTAGCACCCTGAAATTCTCAACTTAAAATAGACTCTCCGTGTGCGTGTGTGAGCACTTTTAAGGGTTGAGAAGTATACTAAGACGGCATGTGCTCCGAGCTCAAAACTAGGAACCGGTTCGCAGGGCCTCTTCCATCAGATACTTTTACTGCTCTCTTGGCCAAGTCCTGTCCTTCTAAAATAATTGCATACAGGTTTCTATTAGGAAGAAAGTAAGCCTCTTGAAGGAAGCGAGGAGGAGTAGGAGGAGGAGGTGGAGGAGGAGGAGGAGGAGGATAGGAGCGAAGCACAACCCACACTGCAGTAACAAGGCAGCCGATCTCGGGGTCAGCCAGATTAAGCTAAGAGAGCAGAAGGCCTGACCGAGTACTGTGCTGTTCACTGTTTTCGGAGAGGTAGGTTGGGAAAGCAAAGGGTAGCATTGACTATGAGACGCCATTAGCCACAATAATCTATCAGTCGATGGATTAAATTTATAGGCTGACCGACTCCCAGTGACTTTGGATGCTTGCAAATGGTTAAAAAGAAGACAACACTAAACAAAAACCCAAAGGAACAAAGACGAGGGAGATAATAAAGCTGGTTTGCCACAGTGAAAAGGGGCTTGTATCATACTTGCCAAGGGCCTGTGCCAAGAACCAGGTCTTCAGGCCCTTTGAAAGATCGAGACGCTGATGGCCCATTCAAATCTCAAGAGGAATTTCATTCCAGAGGGCAGACATTGCTCAGTGTTAATAAGGAAGCTATCTAGCAACTTCCCCCAGTATACTGCACTATAGAGGTGCTAGACTGCAAAGTCCTGTTATTTGTTTATTTATTTGTGTTATTTATAGATTCCATCCTCAGGGAACGTCTCTCTACCAGAATGTGTGTCCATTTTGGTAGAGAGAATTTCCCTTTGGGTGAGCTCCAGCACAAATCCGAAAGCTTGGAAGAATAAATCTCTAGTTCCGGTAACCGAATCAGATTGGATCCTGCATACATAACTGCCTGCGCTCCCACCTGAATTTTCTGGATACTCTTCAAGGTCAGTTCCATATGGAGCACATTATAGTAGTCCATTATTCCCACATCAACATTCTCACTGGCTGTGCTAACTCTTGAATTATGCAGTTCATGCAATTTTGAGACAGCCACGTAAAGGAAACTACTATAGGCCAACCCTGGAAACCTAAAAAGCAATCAGTCCTGGAAACAGGGATACCTTATCTATACCCACGAGAGAGGGGAGAAAGGGGGGGGCAAAAGTGTTCATGGTTTGAAATCTAGATGTTGCAAATTCTTGATTTAGAACAGCAATAAGCTGCATGCTGGAATTCCAAGAAAGCCTCCCACAGACTGGTGCCCTTTAAATGTTCTGAACTACAGTCCCCATCATCCAGAGGCAATGATTATGGCAGATTATTTAGATATGAATCCCTCCTGGCCGTGTTGCTGTCTGGGAACAATAATATGAATCTGATCAGGTAGTGGAGAGAGGTTTGGTGGAAGCAAAGATCCTGCAAGAGAAGTGATGATAGCTGCTGAAGGAACTGCATCAAAGAGATGGGGAAATATTGGAGATAAGATGCATGTGACTTCTGGTTCCCCCTATGGAGGAGACAGGGGGAGATGTTTGTTTGGCTCAGAAACCAGGTGTTTCCTAATCCCAGATAGTAAGAGGGAAATGGCTATACTAGAAGAATCCCATTGCTCCATCTGATTATCTGATTAATTTTTCTTTGTTGGGTTAACATAAAATAGGAAACTTGCATTTTGCAAAACAAAGTACATGCCTTTAGCATGGGATGCTTAATTTTTTCCCCCAGGTATGACGACTGCATTAGGCTTGTAAGTCTCTAAGGAATTACACTGATTTCTTTGTTAGATAGAGGATAGGTAGACAGACAGACAGACAGACCTGCCTGCCTATCTCCCGGCTTTATTGGATTGTATAAATATTTCAAGGCAGTGAACATACATAAACCTCCTTCTTTCTCCTATTTTCCCCTCCAGGAGGGAGGGAGGGAGAGAGGGAGGGAGGAAGGGGGGGGGAGAGAGAGAGAGAGCTTTCATGCCTAAGGCTAGACTGGAACTCACAGTGGTTTCCAGCTCATTGTTTCAACACCCAACTAGCCCTCTGATCAAAAGTTGCCCATCCATATGAAGCATATTCATTAATAGATCCTGCCTTTCCTCAAGAGATACGTAGCACTGCTTCCTCACTTTATCCCCTGGAACCACCACACCATGGACCGAATTGGTCCTATCCCAGTGACCTTCCATGTCTTCAGAGAGGGCTTGACATTGAGTCCTTCCAGGCTTTACCTCCTTTACACATTGTATGATTCTCCTTTTGAGAAATTGCTGGCTGGGGAATTCTGGAAGTTGAAATCCACAAATCTTGGACTAGGAATTCGGTCTGGATAGCTTTGAATTTCCTCTGAATGATTATGCGTCGCATGTATGGGTAACGTTTGGTCCAGGCATCCTTCCTAAAGAGCCAAGCGGCAACTGTGTCCAGAAGTAACTTTGTCAATGTTCAACTGGCATTAAGACTACTCTAATAGGCTGTACATGAGCTTGTTCTAGAGAATGTGTTTGAACGTTCCTGCAGCATCCAGCAGTTAGACCATTTTTTGCATGTTCCATAACATAGGCTCCCAATTATGCAACTGTTTCTATTTTCTATTTGTGTCCCATCTTTCTGTCCCAATTATGTGTGTGTTTTTTAAAAAAATACCTCTAATAGAAATCATTCACCTTTATTTCTCATTAGTTTCCCAAGGGTTCTGAGTTTTCTGGTCCAAAAACAAATCCGATTGCTTTCTATGAACATTTACAAGACAACACTGTTCATATGGTTTAATTTTATTTTCTGCTGGTGAACTTTTTCCCCCTTTGGTTAAACGCAGTGCTTTTTTTTTCAACCACTCCATATCGTTGCAAAAGAGCCCAGTTTTTCTGTAGTGTTCACTAGTATATCTGGGTGCAGAAATATACACAACTGTGAACACACGAGAACACACAAGACAGTCATGGCCAAAGTCTTCAGCTATGAGAGAGAAGAAATAAATTTGCAATAAGCAAAATTCTTTGGAGGAATTGGAGCTGGCTTTGAATATGCTGGATTCAAAACATTTTTTTCCTGAGAAATGTTTTAATTGGACTTTCCAATTGCACCCGGTGCCATACAAACAACATTTATTGTTGGAATCGTTATGGAAGACAACTTTTTAAAAACTCACTTTGCTAAAGATGCGGGGGGGACATTCACAGATATATACATATTCACTATATATACCATATACTTTCTACCTTGACCAGCACAGCAACAGGATGGGGAAGAGAGAGAAAGAAATATGGTACTATGGTGTCCCTCAAGGTTACTATTACAATTTCTTTGTTAAACAAGATAACTGCAGTTCTGCTTTGAGATGACAGGAAATGAGAAATATAACGACGATTGTTATAAATCATTCAAGATCTTTTTGATGACCTTTAGGGGTTCAGACGAGGCATCTAGGCCGACTTTAAATATTCATACTTAATTTGTAGTATAGATGCCTGGGTGGGCCAGACGTCAAACCTCTCGGCTTCAACTAAAACTGAGGTAGCATTACATTTATTTTGCAATTGAAGAGGGGCAGGAAGAAATACCGATATCCCTCAAATGTCTATATTGCAAATTCATGAGAGATTGATGATACTGATAAATGGGAGATGTTAGTACTTCAGATATTAATCTTCTTTGTTTACCCTATTTGTGTCCTCAATTTCTTTTAGGGTGCTCGTAACAACTCTACAAAATAAGTTAAGCAGCAATAATAGCTACTGTCTCAAGGGTATTGACTATGTTCATGACTGAGTACATAGTCTAACCTTGATCTCATTAAATCTTGAAAATAATTAAGCCATGACATTCAGTGAAGTTAATTTCATACATTACAATTTCATACATTACTCTTCTGCTGACTGAGAATTGTAGTCCACATCTATGGAGGAGTTCGAGATCAAGGAAGTTTGAATTATATTTTTAAGTTATGAATTATTTCAGGGAGAAGAAACATATTCCTAGGAGCTGAATTTGGCAAACAGAAATGTATTTGTGTGTAAAATGTGAAGTTGCTCATTCTTATCTGCTGCTCTTCAGATGTCAATCCCTAGCCACCAAAAATAGTTAAGGTAACCTGAGTTAGGGCTGACACATAATTATAGAAATTCTAGTCATAATCGAATTAGTTTTAACCAGTTAATAAAACTGCAGTTCTGTTTACATACACTCAGCTTGAAATACATCCATCTAAACACAGTAGCACCTACATCTTAGTAGACAGAGAATTATGATGTAAATCTGCATAAATCTGCAAATGACTGAAACAGTAGCTTTATTATTTTTAATATGGTGTACGTAGCAAGCTCCAATAGGCTTTGCTCTTATAATGTCTTCTGTAATGATCTGAAGAGGAAATACTGCTTTTATGATGAAGCTTCCTAGTGGCTTTATTTTTATAAAAAAATTGCATTTATATTTTAGAAGTCAGTGATGTTTCCTGATTTCAGTGGGAATACTCTAGATACAGTTTGTGGTTGTGACTTAAAACCAGGCGCAAACAGTCTTTTGAAATCCTCTGCCATTGGGTGAGGCATTTCTCCAGAGGAAGGAGAAGCTTTCCAACAGTTTTTCAAGGACAGATGGTCACAACAGAAAAACTTCTGAAAAAGCCCTCTGGTCATTATGACTTCTCATGGGAATTATTGCAGTATAGGAAGCTATGAAGGCTACAGACCACTATATAGATACTGTAATGGAAGATGGAGCATCCATCTCATAGAATTTTTTTGCAAGAAAATTACTCTCTACAGTTGAGTAGTTCTCTGAAACTCTCTTCTCTTTTAAATTCTAAGCTTATTCTCAATCAAAACAGAATGAGCAGTGTAAAAAAATGCCTAGCATTAGTTGAATTCAACACTTGTGCTGATCAGAAAGTAACTTCCATCAATCTAGCATCCAATCGTGCTGATCAGAACATAAACTTCCATCAATCTAGCATCCAATCCAAGATCTCTTTCTTATCGAAAAGTTTTAAATCAGAGTCATAAGGCTGATATGCCTGATCTATTAGTCCGTGAGGAGAAGGGCGGTATAAAAATCCAATTAAATAAATATTAATAATCTAATCTATTAATGCTAGAGTTAGCACACATGCCTTAATTTCATCCTATTTGGACAAACATGATATTTATTATTTATTTAGAAAGTATACAATATGGGGCCATTCCTCTAACATATGGATTCTGGGTGGCTAACTACAGCAGAAAACAAGGTAATAATAGCACTTAAACCTATATACCGCTTCATAGCACTCTCTAAGCCAGAGGTCTCCAGAATTCTGGGAGTTGGGAGTTGAAGTCCACAAGCCTTAAAGGGACCAAGGTTGGAGACCTCTGCTTTAAGCAGTTTACAGAGTCAGCATATTGTCCCCAACTATCTGGGTCCTCATTTTACTGATCTTGTTAGGAAGGAAGGCTGATTCAAGGATTGGAGTCAGGATTTGAACGCCTGGCAGTGGAATGCAGAGTTAGCCTGCAATACTACTTTCTAACCACAAAAGAACACTAGTCAACCAGTGGAATATGTTACTGCATGGAATGATTTCACAGAACGTTTTCAAACAGAGGCTAGATAGTCATCTGTCAGGACTAGTATAGTGCAACCTGCAGTGTGCAGAAGGCTGGACTTGATGTAACAAGTCTGGTTACTTCCAACTCTATGATTCTATGGCAAACAAGGCACTGTAGAACAAACTCAATCATACAAACCTTGCCTTTATGGCAGTGGTTCCCAACCTTTTCTATACCCTGCACCCCTAGAATGCTTCTGATATAATGAAAGCAAATATACACTCAATTTGAGCAACCAGGCTTTCGCACCCCCAGGAGTATCATCTCGCACCCTCGGTTGGGAACCCCTGCTTTATGGGTTCATCTAATATCCTGGCCCAATACCTAGAGGAAAACCAAGGTCTTCACAGTCTTCTGAATGTCCAAGAAGGTCAAGATCCTCCAGAAGAAGGTTGTTTCATATAGCAGACACTCCATCAGAGAAGGCACAGCTTCTCAGTTCCATAAAATAGCACCAATATTACCCTACGTACAGGGCTTTCTTTAAACTTCAGTTAGTCCAGAATAATACAACCACGTTGTTGAGCATAGCCGATTACAGTAGGAGAGTACTTATAGCCTTCTAGATTTTGAAAAACTAACATTTTTAATTCAACTCATAATTGGCTATGTTGGCTTGGACTGAAGGAAATAGATGTTCAGTCACATGTTCTGCATTCTAACTACAAGGAGCAAACTACACCTTTGTGCTGGGCATAATTGGCTTACAACTCTTATTTCTGAGCACAATTCAAAGTGCTGCTTATAGCCTATTAATTTCTACTTAATTGGAGATTCAATTATTTGAAAAACCACATGGCCTCCTATGAGAATTCTGACATCTTAAAAATCATGGAAAAGACTTTGGTCTCTGTCCTGCTATCATTAGTGGCACATTTTATAGTAACCGATGCTCCCAAATTCTGCAAATCTCTTCGTCAGAAAAGAATGAATGTCATCTTGATAGTCATTTCACTGGCAAGCTTTTGGCTTGTAAGCTAACATAGTAGCTGAAGTTGTTTTTAATAGCTGGTGCTATTTATTTTATACTGATAATATAATATATACCATTAAGTACTTTTGTTTTTCAAAACTGGCCTAAAGATTTAACTAAACAATTGACAAATTCATATTTTATCCTTGTTTTCATCGGAATTTGGCTCTTGTTTTAGTGGAGAAGTGAAATTCAACAAAAAAAGTTATAGGGACTCCCTAACTGGGGTTACTCAAAATGTTCATGTGCTCAAGTAAGATATTTCAAAATATCTTATATTATTAAAACAATGTCAAAACAATTTTAAAAATATGAAATTTCTTTTCCATTTTCCCCACACGTAGCTTTTCTTGATGATGACTAATATATGTATGTATACATGCATTAAAAGATGTAATATATATACATGTAATATATATAGGTCAAGGTGTGTTCGGGTCTTTTCCCGTATAGAGTGGAAAGTCTCTTGACGACATTTCGGCAAGGTCTCACTTGCCATTTTCAGGGTGGTGCTTTTGGCTTCTTGCTAGTGAAAAGCACCAGCCTGAAGATGGCAAGTAAGACTTGCCGAAATATCACCTAGAGACTTTCCACTCTACATGGGAAAAGACCCGAACACACCTGGACCTACATACCTGTACCCGTGAAAATCTACGAAAAAAATGTATGTATGCATGTAAAAAGAAAGAGAAAAGTGCAGAGGAATAAATGATAAAGAAAAAAAAATCTTTTTGTATCACTAGAAGAAATATTGAAATCTTTATAATAGCTCGAATCAGTCTTGAAATAAACTGAAGTCAAGAAAAAGAGGTTTTGTGTCCATTTCTTTGTTGAAAAAAACCCACCAAAATATAATCAAAATGTTCCATTGCTTTATTTCGGGATCTGAAGGAAGTTCGAGAAAAAGAAGCAGTTGATATAAAAGTAAAATTAGTAACATTGACATGACGGAGAAGCATAAGTGGATACCCAGGTTTCATTTCAAAATAAACTAATAGCAATGAAAATAATTTATTTTCTCCCCAAACCAGACACACCTGATATTTAATTGCTTTGTAATTAAGAAATAACTTGAGGTCCTGCCATCAAGTCATGTTTGCACCAATTGCTTATTCATTAATTTTCTATCCTGACTGGAATATAATTGTTTAATGAAAAAAAAAATACTTGGAAACTGCACCTGCCAATTTTGTGATTCATACACAGTTCCAGGAATTAATACTTGCACTTTTGGAAAGTCATTGTGAACGCTGGCTGACTTTGATCCATTTTTCACATTCCTAATTAACAATACTTTGTGGGCTTGTGATGGACGACTTCCCAACCCAAAATTCATAACTCATCGCTTTAAGTATTCAGAAGACAGAAACTGTAGCGCGGACACCTGTTAGAAGACGTAATAAGACCTAACCGGAAAATAAGCCCTAGCCCTGATTTTTCAGGATGCTCGTAATACAAGCCGCACCCCAAAAATAATCCCCAGTTCAGATCGTCAGCCAGATAGACACACCGAGTACCGTATTTCCCTGAAAATAAGACCTAACTGGAAAAGCCCTAAGGCGTCTTTTGGAGCAAAAACTAATATAAGACCCAGGTCTTATTTTCAGGGAAATACGGTAAATGCAGAATCCTGCTTGAAATCCCATGATTTCCGATGAAGCCTCCTGACCAAGATTATACCCAGATTATGTTCAGAAAAGTCCTTACCTGACTGACATAAGAAATAGATTAAGCTTCAACAACACCATCTTGACCTTTGGGGACCATGCTCTGTTCAGATCCCTATTCCTGCCAAGGGTAATGCTCCAGAGAGTGGAATTCAGCTTCAGCAACTGCCGAAGATCAATCTTGCTCAGTCTCGTGCACTCCAAGGATGATGGGACAATCTCCCAGAATTCTTCCAGATGTGGAGGGCAGAGTGGAAAGAATAGCCTCGTGTTCAGCGCTCTGTTGACATTGTAGAGAAGGAGAGGAAGAACCGGAGGAGGGGGGGGCAGAGTCAAAAGAGGAATCAGCCTAGAATCGCTACGTAGCCACAAACGAAGTCCAACCTCCCTTGAATTCTGTTGACCCTTATCTAATCCCCAGCAGGTCTCAACATTAATTGAGAAGGCTCCTGTGCGTAGGCGCCAGTAGCCACAAATCAGTTGAACAGGAACTTCATGTGTGGAGCTGATTTTTCATGCTCGGTAGAAGTCGACGAAGGAAGATCCTGTCAAGAATCTTGCAAATAAAGGCAGCAAAGCCTCAGAAAAACCTTCAGCAGTTTGGCCTCCTCTTGCTGGCCATTCTTTTCTCTTTGTTTGAATATATTTTTTATTAAGTTTTTCCATACACAACAGACACACAAAACAAGTTAAAAAAAGTGGAAGGACTCAGACAGCTACATTCACTTTGTTATAAAAAGCATGTCAATCTATGGAGTAGCATTCTCGATTCCTAAGTGTTATTCTAAGCTTCCCTTCTTCTTCCAACTTCTCTTCTTACTGTCGTTTTTCTTCTTCTCCCTCTCGCTCTTCTTCGGTTTCCTTCAACCTTCCCCTTCTTAAAAACATTTTCAGCTTAAAAACAAATTAATCATTCTGCATAGCCCATCTTTTCATCCGATCATCCTTCCGTTAACATTTCATACATGTTTTGCTTACTTTCTCATTTTATGTGGGTTTCACATTTTTTTTTAGGACTTATCATACATTTCGGATCCAAAATAACTCTCATAGTTTCATTTGGTTTAGCGTGGCTGGTGGGTTTTATATACAGGATCGTCAGCCATTCTTGAAGATGCGGGAGAGAAGGAAGTACTAAGAAAGAGAGAAAGTGTCAGGAAGAGCTAATAGTCTGTGTAGAAAAGGCGAGTTGGGTTGAAGTCATGCGATAGCTGTGGTTTGGTTCTGAGGACAACTAATTAGGCTGGAAGAGTTACTTTTTCGCCCCCCAGGGACCTGGACTTGCATAAGCTCTACCAATTATGCACATATCCGAGTCCAAAGGACAGAGATGCCACGCTTGATGCTCATCAAAAATGAAAAGCAGTGGGACTTTTTTTCCCAGGAAGAACCCCCCCCCCAAAAAAACCCAAAAGAAATGAAAAACACCACATCGCACTATACTAATGATTCTATTTTGCACAACGGCTAGGTTTCAGCTGCACATCTGAACGGATTAAAGTTTCCCTTTGCACAGCTTCCCACCTGCACCCAATTCACCTCTGCGCAGGTCAAAGACAGATGGCACCTTCCTTGGTGCAGTTAAAAGCTCACGGTGACCACAGTTTGTTTATTGGGTGTATGTAGGTACAAAGCAGTGTTGGCGAATCTTTTAGGCACCGAGTGCCTGGATGAGTGGCGGCTAATGAGTGGCGGCTTGTGATGTCATCACCCAGCGCCGCTACTCTCTTTCTGAGTGTGTGCATGGCCCAGTGACCTCATCGACTGGTGCCGCTACTCCTTTCTGAGCATGCTCAGTTCTGGGGCAATGCTGGAGCAGCTTGGCTCGCGTGCCAACAGAGAGGGCTCTGTGTGCCCACTGCGGCATGCGTGTCATAGGTTTACCACAGCTGGTACAGAGCATGTACACCGGAGACAAACTCCTTGTGTGTCCAGACACACTTGGCAAAATAAATGATTCTGATTCTGATTCTGATTCTGATTCTGATTCTGATTCT
>JANHFO010006836.1:57026-84019 GCA_032468095.1 Pareas carinatus | reverse complement strand
TTATTGTTTTATCATAGAAAATAAAATACAAAACAGTAAAACAAACAAAATGAAACAGAACAGAAACATACATTCAACACTAACAACAACGATAGTGTACAAAAAAGCAAGAAAAAATGGTGAATTAAATTTAATATTTAACATATAGGATCTACCCTGGCTGGGTGCTGAAAGAAAGAAAAATCAATAAATTCTCCTCCCTTTTTATAAATATTTATACACATGCATAAAAAAGGGGGGGCAAAGCAGTCAACAGGTTAAGCTGAACAGTACATTAATCTTCAAATCCTTGTTAACCATCTCTTATATTTAGCATGTAGAAAAGCCACAAATGGTTTCTAGTCTCTTATAAAGCTACCTAGTCCATTATCTCTAAGTTAATTTCACCATCTCTGCTAATTCAGTCAATTTTAGAATCCATTCTTCATTTCTTTTTAAAATTTATTTCAAAATCAAAAAGGGAGGGAAAGTATACAACAATAAAAAGACAAAAAAGTATATAAAACAGAATGTCAGACATACACATAAAATATTCTCTCTGGTTGAATACTGATAAATATGTTTCAGCAATAAGAATAATTCACCCTCCCCTGTAAAGCAGCTCCACAATTTATAACCTTTCACTTCTATATTGGCGAAATTACTATATAATATTAAAAATATCAAAAGTATAGAAATATATTATTAATCAACCGATTCGACCTACTATCTATTATATTAAAAAACAGCTCACAGGAAATTCTGACAACAAACCAAACTTCAGAGGCCTCTGTTAAAATCTATTGTTTTTAACTCACAGAAAGTCACAAGCAGCTTCTAATCTCCCATGAATCCACTTCAACCATTGTCTCTGATTCATTCAAGATCAAATAACATAGATTGATTTTTAATGGAAAAAAATGATTCCTTCCAGTTTTTTATCTTTATTTTTCTTTAAAATTATAAGTGGGACCTTTCAAAACAACTGCTTCTCACACCTTAGAAATGTAGGTCTCTATTGAAAATATCTCCATAACACTTGTTGTTCAATAAATTTTGCTACAAATTGAAATGCAGTGTCTCTTGGCAGCTGTCTTCTGGTTACATGTAATAATATGTAATATTCAAAATCTTTATCATTAGTTTTATTTTAATATAGTTCAAATCTCTCTTATTGTCAGGCTTTCACAGCATGGTCCAGGAGAAAGTAAATGTATCATAGAAGAAGTCGAGATAAGAATTCCCACAGCAGAGAATAAAGAAAAAAAAGAGAAAAGTGGCAATTTGTTTAAGTTTAAAAATAAAACCAAGAGTATATGCAGAAATAAAATGAAGCAACAGAGTTCTTTTAAAAACTTAGTAAGATACAATATCTTTTATAAATTAAATCAAGTCACTTTCACGGCAAAGAGGAAAACCCCCACATGGCTGACTTCCTTGTGACAAAAATATTTTAAAATTACAAAGTATAACAAAGAAAGTTCACATTTGCAAACCAACAAGGGAGTTCAAAAAGTTCAAAATATCAAAAAGTGATATTAAAAACAGGCACATCTAAAAAAACACAGTGACAGGAAAAGATGGAGATCCGATCCGCTGGCCGCTCCTAACAAGAATTGCAATCCTCTGGATTCTCTTCCCAGTTAAGTACACGGTCTTCCAAGGGTCATCGTGAGGCATTCCTAGTTACTCCCATTCAAATCTGGCAAGCCGCTGCCAAAGAACTAGCTTTGGCGGCAAAGTCAGATATTTGTTGACAAGGAGGAAAAACAGGCTCTGCCGCTCAGCACGCCATTTTTTTGAGATCTCATTTTTTGGGGGTACTTGAGATTTAGGTGGGCTTACAAATAGTCCACAGGTAATGACTAACTGGACTGGAATGTCTGTCGATAAGCAATGGCAATTATAAAGCAAGATGTCAGGTGACTATCTTGCTTAGCAATTGCAGTTCTGGCACTTCTGGTTGCCATTGTTAAGCAAATCCTGTGCCATTATTAAGCACAATGCCATGTGGTTGCCATCTGCAACATGCTGCCGGCTTGCCCATTGTTTGTAGGAAGCCAGCAGTGAAGATTCCAAATTGTGCTCATATAACCGAAGGATGCTATAACATCATAATAGCAAGCTGATCCCTAATTTTCTGAATCATGGTCATGTGATTGCATGGATGCTTGGTCAACTGGAACTTTGAAGACTGGTTATAAATATCCATTTGTTGAATGTCATCATTAATTTGAACAATCACTGAACAAGTGGTACTTAAGTGAAGACTCAATAGGTGATTGCATCAGGTGCTTGGAGACCAGCGTACACTGGTGCCTTATGAATACCACTTGTTTTATTTTCTAATAATTCAACACCTGGATGTTGTTATTTGCTTAATCTTTGCGTGGAATTCTGTGTGCTCCTTTATATTTTACATCTGTTTGTTTTTTATTTAGGGCGGATATCACTTACGGTCACTCTCCGAATCAGTCTGCATGACTCTAAAAGCTTTGCTTGGAGATCCTTTGCCTCCTTTGTCTGGTGAAATGATGCCATGTTTAAGGTACATGTATGACGCTAGTTCTGCATTGACAAGTCAATCATAGAGACAAAAGGCCAGTTCTAAACAAGATTGTGGGGAGGCAGTCTTATACAATTATTTCCATTAAAGGGTTGTCCAAAAAGAAAAAAAAGCTAAAATGGTGGTCATGCAATTGAAAATCAGTCTGAACTTTTTTTTTCTTCTGTGGGCACATCTCTACATAGGATTCCACTATTTAGATATTTTGAGTCAAGCAGCAGTTCAAACTCTAGGTTTTTACTGGTGTACACAAGCCCTGCATTTAAATGTGGCTTCTAACAGCTTTATGTATGCTGACGTGTAGTGGATAAGCCTGTAAACATTTTACAGAGGAGAGATAGGATGTACATTTGGTATGTACCCATTCTTTTGGTGTTAGGCCTATATACCATGTTGCACTGTTCCATCATAAAGGTGTTACTCAGTGAGGAAGATAAGTTTTTAATTTGTTCTCCTTAATTGTAGGCAAACAGCGGTGTACAATTATGATATGGATAGGTTATAATCTTTTCAATTTGAAGATTTCATATGTTTCCCCATATCCTTAGACAAGTGCTTCTCAATCTTGGCAGCTTGAAGATGTGTAGCCTTCCATTTTCTGAATTCCCCAACCAGCATGCTTTAGCCTTTGGATGACAAAAGGCAGAAACTCATATAAAACCCAAGTGTCATCCTGAGAATGGAAACTTTCAGTGTCCTTCATTCTCTCTTTCTTGATAAATGGCATAAAATATAGGCAGAATTTGGTGAGGTCTCTGAAACTGGTGCAGGAGGCATCTACCCACAAGGGATTTAACTGTGCAGTGGATTACTCTTCATGGTTTGGAGGTTATAGGTAATTTTAAAAGTAAAGATTTCCCTGTCCAGTTCTGTCCAACTCTAGGGTGCAGTGTTAATCTCTGTTTTTTGACTCAGGGAGCCAGCATTGTCCAAAGACATTTTTCATGGTCATGTAGCAAGCATGACTATATGCCAAAAGCATACAGAACACTATTGCCTTCCTACCGAAGTGGTACCTATTAATCTACTCACATTCCCATGCTTTCAAACTGGTAGGTGGGCAGGAGCTGGGGCAGGAGTGGAAGCTCACTCCATTGTTGAATTAAACCAAAAATGTAGAATTACCATTGTTCTATTCCAATACTTCAAGTACCTCTGTAGTTTGCTTAATTGCCTACAAATATGCCAGTCTATTCACCCAAAAGAATTCCCAGTATTTATATAAAAGATAGAAACTGTTTCAACAAAATAAGTAGCGTTGATCTTTTCTTCTGAAGTGTCTATATATTGAAAAACCTTGAGAATTACAAAGAATGATAGAAACATTCCATATAAAACCAGATGGGATATTGAATATTGATATACCTAGCTTACTATGGTTTAATAATTTTAGTTCATATGCACAAGTTTATTTCAGATACTGTAGCCTCAAGTTTTTTGTGGGGCATATATTACACAAGACAATGCAAATAACATACATGCAGATGGTTAGTATTAAAAAATATATAGATTTTAAAAATATTTTTTCAACAGAATGTGTATCCCATTTGATCTTTTTTAGTGCAAGGGAATCGATTCAAAATGTGACAGCTACACATAGGCCAAATTGGAAGTGTTTGACATATGAAGGTAATGGCAGGCTTTTTTTCTGATATACTGCTGCAAATCATGGAAAAATATTAAAATATTTTTGGATTTAGCCTACTGTCTATCCTTTTCTTAATTCACAGAAATCTTATCAAGTTTAAATATTCCAAAGCAGATATTAAAGTAGAATAAGTCATCAAATTCCTATGCTATTTTAGAAGCAGCGTTAGAAACTTTGGCTAGATTTTACTCTAGCCTCTAGTCACTAAGTGATAATGCCACATAAATTGGCAATATATTGACTAAACTAACAACTAATCTACAAGTTATTAATTTAGTCAATATAAATGAACAAATTTGTCTTCAAGTTATTTCTTCTTCTTTCTGAATTGTCAAATGAAAAATTTAAGATCTAAAGAATGTTAATAGCAAATGGATAGTTATGCCGGTATACTTCGTTGAAATAACTGGAGTTGAATTAATTTAAAAGAATGGCAACTTAAGACTGTGTGTACTTAAAAATATCAACCCAAAGAAGTGTTTTGGAATGTGGGAGCACAAGCACAATGAGTTGCAATATCAACATGATGCTGTAATGAGTTGATTCATTAATCTTTTTCATTCTTGTAGCAGTTGGGGAAATTGCAACAGTTTTTATCAAGTACTCTGTTCCCTCGCCTCTGAAACTTTTCTTCCAACTCATTTTCAAAGTAGGCACAACCCATTTATCTGACTTGTGGATCACAATACATAGCTTCAGCAATCAGTGGATTTTTAAATATTATGCACTAGGCAACAAAAATGTGGAAACTATTTTTAATATGTTTTCTACCGAAAAATAATGTTTAGAGATTTTGAACTAAATGAATCATTTCTGAGCTAAATGTATTTTTTTCAGAAATCTGTTCAGTTTTAGTCATTTTGAAAATGTGTCAATACCCAAACCTCAAGTATAACTAGCCTAAACAAATTTCCATAACTTGGATAGAATTTTGAGAGCTGGAGAGCACTGGCTCAAGGAAAACAAGCATAATTTGCCTTCACTATAGAGACTGGCTATGTTTTGTTGTTGTTTCCAGATATAACTCCAGTGCAAGATCTCAGTACTAGATTCCATCAAGCAGAGGAAGCTGATTTTACACAGACTAATGTGGAACTCCTAAGTCCTCAAGAAGTTGGAAAGGGAGACATCAATGAAGTCATCAAAACAGATAGGTTTTTGGAGATGCATATGAAAAACATTTTGTCTTTGAAGCCTCCGATCAAAACAGCAGCAGCTGTAGAGGAGACTCACATACATCTGCTCCCACCGAGTGTTCACATTCCAAAGGGACTTGATGTGAAAGAGTTCAAAACTACTATCAGGTTAGCAATACTGTTCACCAGCTCAAAACGAGGTGTTATCATGATACAGACAACATTTAGCATTCAGCTTTCAATGAAAAAAAATATTAGGCCTCTCCAGTTAAAAGGAGAAAGTCCTTTATATGTTGCAGGAAGGAATTGCTATGAGTTAATTGATCTTACAATTAACATAAGGTTCCTCTTGAATAATAGGGACATAATTTTTAGTATACAGTACACAAAGTAATTTATAATATGGATAACTTTTATATGTCCCACTAAAAAGTCATAAATTTAGACCTCAGCATGCTGCTCAAGCAGTACAATTGTTGCAAATGTTCCAGTATATAACCATTATTTAAATATATGTATTTCACAGTGCATTTGATTTGAAACATATGAAAGAAGAGTCCCTAAGCTCACTCATGAACATGCTGGCTGTCCTTAACAAAATCGTTAAAAAGGAGGTAATGTTAGTCATTTGGCAAAACTGAGTATATACATGACACAATTTCTTCTAGTTGGTTTTGAGGAGAATTAAACATATTTTAAAATTTCACAGCTATCCAGCCATCCCTACAGGGAAGTTGTATTTAAACTGAAACTATGCCCTTCCTTTTTTGGTCATTTTCCTGGTAGCATGGCATGTAGGCTGGGGAATATCACATTATGTCTCAAACAATTAGGATGTAAATTCATTCCCTTTAAGGAGATACATCTCAAGCTACATCTGTATGCGTAACTACCCAGTTATTATATGGATGGTTAACTCTTTATATTCTCCTAGAACAAAGTATTATTATCCCATTACACTAATAGCTGCATATTTTCTGTATTACTGCTAACATAAAAGCTGCATATATTCACACCTTGGGCATCATGCTGCAATGTAAATGCTAATGCTAATAACAATAATGCATTCCAATTAACTCAGTAAACCTGACAACTGCATAGAAAGAAGACTCACCAGGGTTATGTGAATGATTTTTTCGAAACCACTAAATCACATCTTATGAATAAATATTAAACATTTTTGCCAGAGCTGAAAGAGCTTACTTGATGTCAAACCAGGCTGTGTGCATAGATGTCTCCTTGTAACCACAATGATGAAACAACAATGCAAATCCTGGCTTATTTCAATGTGGGATATAGGTCCCAGAGCTGACTGGGTGACTTTGGATCAGTCACTCTCTCTCAACCCAATTCACTCACAGGTGATGGTTGTGGGAGGATAAAGAAGTATTAACTGTGTTCACTGCCTTGAGTTATTTATAAAAATAACAAAAGCAGGATAAAACAATTAAATAATAAGTGTAGCTGTACGATGTGCATTTCATTACTTGTCTCCATCCCCCATATATACCTCTGGCTGTATGACTTGTATACTTGCCAGTTCAAAATCATGTAAGAGTTTGAAGAGGCCCAGATGGGATACAGTCCATCTCTGTGCCAAAGCAGATCATTTATTCATGCATAATCTTTGCTAGGATAAAAGTTACCGAAGAGAAAACAACTTCAAGCCACCTAAGTCAATCCTAATACTATTATAAATTAAATGGCAAAAATTCCCTTTTGGCACAGTTAATATGCCCAAATGAATAGTAGAAAGGGGCTACCAAATTCTTAGTATGTTTAGCTAATTAGTTAATCAGTTTTCTTTATGCTAGCAATATGCTTTTTAGAATTGAAGTCTTTCCTTTTACTCTTGAGGAAGCTTCAGTTTCTTTCTATTTGCCCCATATCAAAATGTTCTTAATGTTGGTTGATTAAAACCAGAACACAGATGTATCATGTAAACAGACAGCGTACTGCACATTCCTATTTGGTGTGTTACTAAGATTTAAGTCACTGTTTAATTTAGGGAAGATATGTCATCCAGACACTGGTATTTGCTGATAGCCCCTCAAATAGAAACCCTTCTCTGATTTGCTGACTGAACTATTCAAAATTGGATGTAATAATGACCAAGTTATTCCTTTTGTGACAGAATAGGAGGTAATGTTATAGGGCCCAGTTATTTGCAGGACCGCATTCTACCCATTGATACCTCCCGCCACCCTGTACACTCCCACAGAGTGGGCCTCCTCAGGGTGCCGCCAGTCAAACACTGTCGGCTGGCGACCCCCAGGGGGAGAGCTTTCTCTGTGGCGGCACCCACCTCCCCCCTGCTATACAATCAATTACTGACCTTCGGACCTTTCGCCGTGCCCTGAAGACCCATCTGTTTCATCAAGCTGGCTTGTCATAGCCACGCCTTGTCCTCCTGCATTCAATCTAATTTTAATTCGGTGGGAAACAATTTTATTGCTCCCCTTTTAAATTCTCAATTTTCAGGCTCTGTTTAATTCTTTTTAATTATGTTTTAAATTGTATGTATTATGTATCTTTTAAATTGCCTGTAAACTGCCCTGAGTCCTTAGGGAGAAGGGCGGGTTCGAAATAAAATTATTATTATTATTATTGTTATTGGTTATTGTTAGTATTGTTAGTATTATTATTATTTCCAGACATGATAACATATGTGTTTTTAAATGTCTAAACATTTTGTTTTCATATAAATTTTACAGTATTTATGTTCTTATGACTATATCCATCTAGACATTCATATACTATAAATTTATAAATATAAGGCAATAAGGATATATAATCTTGAATGTAAGTAATATTAAATAAAAAAATACATTTTAATTATTATTTTTATTATTTAGGTGATTGATGGGCTTGCGGTTTCATCTACACCTTCACTTTCTTTTGCCATTGCGGTAGCACATTGTAGAAACCTGAAGGTACAAAAGTATGTATAAGAATGTTGTGCCTAATACTTTCTTGCACAGTTGTGTTCTTAAAGGACAATGTAATAAATTGCTATTCAGAAATGAATCAAAGACATACTTTGAATTTCACCTCTCTACTATTCATTGAAATAGTTTCCTTTTTTTAGCCATTTGCATGATCCTGAAAAAAAGTATTCGTTTTCAGGAGTTATGCTAACTTTAATTAACCATCTTCTTCTACAAACCAAGCACACTTTTTCAGTGAGGTCCTTGAAGCTCTCTAAGCTTGGTGGTTTTCTTGCAGATGTTTCATTACCGAATAGATGTTGGCTAGCTTGGCAATGAAACGACTGCAAGAAAACCAGCACACACAGAGAGAGCACCAAGGCCCTCACAGAGCTACAAATATTCTTTTTTATTGACACCTTTTCAAACCATGTACAACTTTATATATTATGCCTTTTTTTGGCTATTGCTTTCATTTCTTCTTAACATTGTCTATCATTTGGGGACTTGGGACAATTCTTGACAGATTTTAAAAAGCAATGAATCTGTCATAACCTGGCTTATTTTGCATACATATGCAAATAAGCAATACTCATTTCTATATGAATAAACTCAGTTTAACCCAGTGGGATTTATTTCTGAGTAGTTTATATCGAATTGCACTATGAACTGCAAAAATGTGATCCATTTTAAGAACTCTGTGAATGTATATGATAGCAAAGATGCAGACTGCAGAGTTGTGGAGGTAGAGGGACTAAATTGGTGTACCCAGGGGATAGGTGGGACATGGTAAAAAGCGGAGGTTTGCTGATACTTAATGAATACAGAACACATTACTTTGATAGAAATAATTTTGATGGCACTTCCCTTGTTCGTAATGCACAATATTAATTTATAGACTAGGAAAGTTTTGCCATACACGCTACAATCCTTAAATTGTTTTTTGTAGCTAGGATATTGTCAGAATTATACACATGGATTTATAAAAGAGCTGTTTAATTTAGAGATTTAGATTAGGAGTTCTGCTGAATTTGCAGGTTTTGTTATTTATACTGTAATTATAATGGCAGCTGGTTAGACCTGGTTAGTTTTGTTGGACTGTCAGCTGTGCCAGTTTTTTTTAATGCAGTCCATTATCAGATTATCTTATATAGACTATGCTACTTATCATAAAGTTTGGTCTAGTGGTTAAGGCACCAGGCTAGTTCTAGTTACAACTTAGGCCAGTCACACTCTCTCAGCCCAACACACCTCACAAGGTTGTTATTGCAAGAAAAAGGAGGAGGAAGTATCGGGCGGGCTCACCACCTTGAGTTATTTATGAAAAATAATAAAAGTGGAATATAAATAAATTTATGATATATTTATGCATAGCAGCTTGTAAATCTTGAAATATTTTCTTTTGCAGAGTCTTGTGTGTATTTATTGGTGACATGGATATGAAAATTGAGTTGGATGATGGGTAAGTCCCAGGATTTCAACCAGCTTATTGAAATTTGTGCATTTGGTTCTGAAAATGAAATTCTACTAAAGTTAGTGGAGCTTCGTAAGAAGAACATGAAACTTTGAATCTGTTTTTTATCAGAATAATTTTACACCTAAAACACCTATTTGATTATAGCAGTTCTTTACAGCTTGTATACAATGTCTTTTCCCCATATATGTGTATTTGCTTTATTTTATTATTACCTGGGTGGCAACTATTTTATAGAGATAATATTTATAGAACCTACTTTCTTTAATATTTTACAGCAAAGTCCTCTTGATCAATATTTGTGCTAAACATTCCGAACAAGTCAATACCAAATACAATATTTCTCTCAACTGGAAAGAAGTAAGTGTGGAATTTTATGGTCTTTTTTTATCACCCAAGTATGATTTAGTGAGATTGCAGGGACATAAATTTTGAGTTGAACTATATATTCAGCAATTTGCACTGACTTTAGAATGTGGATGACATGCAAATATTTTAATACTGTGATCCAACTGAGAATTCTGCCTGCTGGAAATGTACAGTTTGCTGGAGTCATGCTAGAGTTAGGCGGGCTATAAATTTAAAAACCAATTAATCAGTCCTGTAGAAAATGCTATAAATTTATTTGGGATAAACTGAAGAACTGCTATAGTGGAGGAAAGGGCACATTTTTAGAAATGTTGAAACTTTTACACAATCTTTAACCCTTGTCTTCCCTGCATGAATAGAAAAAGACTGAGAAAAGGCAGTTGTAAAATACATGGATGGTTTTTCCCACCACTGTCTTTTACATATTTTTATGGACATCTGAGTCAAGAAAGTCTGATTATATTAACCATCACATGAAAAGAGTTGATTAGTTTGATCATTCTGGGACAACAAAAGTGCGTTCATGCAGATCCAGGGCTGAACAACCCAACACCCAAGATTTTACTAATGAAGTTCAGCAGCAAAATGAACTAATTTCAGCAGCATAACTTTGGGGCTTTTTAAATAAATGTTAAATTGAATGTAAGAATCTCCTTCATTTAAATCCCAGCAAGAAGCTAACCCCCGTCTCCATCCCTCCAGAAATCCAAAACACATCTTCTGATGAAGTCACAGAGTTAGCAGAAAGTGACCAGTCTTCCTGTGTGGGAAGAAAATTTCCCTCAAGCTCAACAAGCCAACACAATGATACACAATCCTCCAAAACAATAGGTAGATCATGGTTAAGATTAGGCAGAGTTCAAAAAGTTCAAAATTTGGAAAAATGGCTCAGATGGTATGCTTCAAGTTTTAAAAAAACTACACCAGAAATCTTTATTTTGAACCAAGCTGTTTTTCCTACCCAATGATGCATCACTTTTAAACCTTTAGGGCAAAAATAAAGGTTAAAAAATGTTGGTGCTGCTTTTGCAATAAATGTTTTTTCCCCAATATACCCCCTTTACACAATTATAGATAACAACAGAAATATGTAAGAGGGTACTTAAGGAAAAGCTGCTGTGTGGCACTTTTCCAAATTCTGCATCTCGGGATCAACAAAAATATCTGTAAAAAGGACAGTTCCATATGAACCTCTTTTGGGAAATTTTTTGATTCAGCATTTTCGAATCCATAAAAGCTTAGTTCATCACATTTTTAAGGCAACAGAAAACTATTTCACTATAAAATAACTGTACTAAAATAGTTCAACCATAGATTCAAAGCCAAATCTACATTGTGGAAGGACAGGTGTGTGGAATTGATGAATAAGACAATTCCAAGCAATGGAATGCTATGAGGCAGAAAATGATTCTAAAATGTTCTATAAGCTGTGAAAAGTATTTCAATTAATGCAATATTCTATATTCTATATAAGTAAATCAACAGAACTAAGCAGAACCAAGAGATCATGATGAAATGCTTTCATAAAACCATCAATAAAGACTAGGAAAATATGCATTTCACTTATAGGAGATGTTGAGTTTCTTGTTTTTAAATGGAGAATCAGTCCACCTACATGAGCAAATAAGTTGTGTTTTAAAGATTACATTATAAAGAGCTAAAGAAACTCAATGTGCAGTACTACAGACTATGCATATAGTTCCAGCTTGTTGCACAGAGAATGGAAGATAACGGAATCATATAATGCTACAGCTACAATTAATCTGACTGTGTGAACTGCTTAGAGAGTGCTGTAAAACACAGTTAAGCGGTATATGAGTCTAAATAATAAATAAATAAATTAACTGCGATCTTTGTCAACAAATCTATAAAAAGCAGTTAACATATCTCTTGAAATAGAGAGGGAAAACCAAACTCAAGTTAAATGTTTCTTTTTGGGTATTGCCTTGAATATCAAATGTTTATCTTTGCTGCTTCTACAAACAGACTCTTAAACTAAAAACAACACCCTTTTCATCATTTTCATTTTTTGGCAACAGAGACTGATGTACTGTATCAAGGAATGTCAAACTCCTTGATTAGGAAATAGAAACTGTAAAAATTGCATGCTCATACAATGTATTACTGAGAACTCTTTAGTTATAATGAGTGTTATAGGTTATAGAAAATCATGCAGCCATATCCTTATTTATCAGAGAAAATATTTCTTTTTCTGGTCCTTGTTTCCAGAAAATTACAGTCTCTGCAACACCTCCTTTAAATAGTTTGTCAGTATGTCACAACTGTGTCAGAAAACACCAGTTTCCCTTCCTCTTATCATTAACAAAAGAATAAATATAGTGGAATGCACTTCACTTGCACATATTGTTCTTTCTAATGGCAAATTCAGGTATAGTGCTGAAAACGCGTTAGCTCAACTGAAAAACAAGAAACAAGAATCAACTTGCTCAAGGGGATCACAACTTCATTCAGGACCAGTCCTCCCCCATAAAAAAGAAAAATATGAGGCAAAGTTCAGGGGAGGGATATAACCCTGAACATAAGCACTCATTTATTGGAGGGATCCATCTTGTTCTATAATAAGTACAGCCACAAACAGTTTCCTAACATTTATCAGAAACCAACAGGACAAAAAAAACCAACGTAACAAATGCAAGACAAGTTTTAATCCATACTTAGCAGTAGAATATGACTCTATTCAGATAGTGGGTTCATGTGAGGATTTTGATATACAAGGAATTAGGATCAGTACTTCTCCTTTTCAATTTGCACCAGGACATCATCTACACTCACAACATGACTGTCTGCAATAGGAAGGCCTTTGCATGATTTTTGTCAAAACTGAGAATTTCCAACTCTCATGTTGAGAGAACCACAACTTAACCAGTGGTTAATGAATGAGACTGGAAATCAGGAGACGGGTGAGTTCTAGCCCTGCCTTAAGGACAAAGTCAGCTGGGCCACTCTCTCTCAGCCTTGGAAACAGGCAATGGCAAACCACTTCTGAAAACCTTGCAAGAAAACTCTAGTGGCAAGACCAAGCAATTGCAAGGGGTCACAAACTGGCTCAAAAAAAACTCCATCCTCCTCCTACACTGTGGCCCCACAAGGGAAGACAGCCTACTGAATCCCTTCACTTCCATATGCCACTAGCTGTTCACTACTATCGCAACATGACCTTGCAGAGGGGATGGACTGTTCATATGTCTATTTCTACACATAAATATTTTCTTCAAAGGGTTTAGTGGCAAGCCACTTTCTACATTTATAATACCAAGTAATCACAGACAGTGACTGTAGAAATTTCCTAGAGAAAATGAATGACCCACATAATTCAATAATCCTGATGTAGAAGAAGTACAGTAATCATGCAACAAGACAGTAAGATAGGTGAAGAGTGGGAAAAGATAGCAGCAGTTAAAGCAAAGCAATACAGCTCATATTCTGAGAATAAGCTTAGGTGGCAACCCTAACTCTCTCCACTGCAGTGCATGCAAATGAACAGACCTAATCTTGCATCTTATTCACTTCTATGTTTACAGCTGACTTCAACACTGTCACAAAACTAGACACAACAACTAAACAAGTCCCAACTCATCAATTCACAAGGTTCCCTTTTAGAGAACCAGCCTCCTAAATACCAAACCTGTACAGCAAACTAATAGGAGCTTTATATCTAGACTACAAAAAAGAGAGGTGGGGGTAGAGCTGTACAGCCACTTACAATACATAATTAGGAGACGTCAAGTCACTTAATAACTCAGTTCACACAGCTAACCCAATGAGCCCCTTTCCAATCAGTGCAATTTAATTAACTAGTTCAAAAGTGGATATTCTGAGTTTTCACCTACATCCTCCAGGAAGTGAAAGATAGCAATAGTAAGGTACACCGCTTCCCCTTGAAGAAGACAGAAAGTAGAAGGTAAGCTTGGACATTGCAGTCTATTAGCATTTGGAACTGTTTCCTACATTGCTAGGCCTTAGCAAATGAGGGTTTTTCTTTTCAGCAATTCACCATTACACTTTTTCCTTGAAAAATAATGGGCAGTTTAATCCCAGAAATTCTGATCTGATTTGGGTTAAAATAACACTTTCCTAACGCAATGGTTCTCAACCTGTGGTTCACAGACCCCTGGGGAGGGTGGCAATATCTGTCACAGAGAGGTCCATGAAGGCTTGAAGAAATGTTGTTATGATTTAAATCTTGAGTTAAGACTTGGAATTTAAATTGTTGACAACATCGAAAACTTTGTTTCAGTTATGGACCAGTGAGTTACCTAGGTCCTTCCTACCCTACTGAAATTTTTAGTAGTGAAGTATGCTGAGTTTTAAATTCCAGTGATATTTTTTACTTTTCAACTGAGGAATTCAAGCATGTGTTCCATGGAGTAACGTCAGATTGACTGATTAACTGTGTCATCTCCTTTGACTGAAGATGAACTCTTCTTGACTCCATGGATATGTCCATGCTTTCCATTCATATCGGTAGACACCTTGTCATTGTTTTCTTCCAGCATGTTTTCTCAACCCTCTAATGTAAGCTATAGTATGTCCCTGGAATGTTCTAAAGGTTGTCCATCCAACCAAGATCAAATTTGCATGTTGCATAAGGTTAAGAACACATATTCATGATGATAGCGCTACTAGGTTTTGCAGAACTGATACTAAAAATTGAGAAGTAAAGAATGCAGAGTATTCTTACATAGCATATTTTTAGTGCAGTTCAAGGGTCTGAGTGTGTTCAAGTCCGTGCAACTTCATTCAGTGGATCCTGGCTCAGTATGTGGTGAAGGGAAAGAGGGAAGAAAAAGAAAGAACCAGCAAAGTTTGATCCCACAAACAGCAGCCTACAGTCACATAAAATTGAAATCAGAGCAATCTGGAGTAAAAGCAAAATGGACAGAAGAAAATTAAAGAAATAAGGTAGCCAGTCATGCAAGAAATACCGGCATCACAAAAACATCCTTCCAGTATTTGGAGTTGTTAGCAGTAGAAATATGTAGCAGTCCAGAAAAGAAATCATGTTTATATCTAGTTTATAGCTCCATAGCAATGAAAGAAGAGGAAAGGGGGGGGGGGACAAGCAAGAACTACAATAACTTCCACATTCTTCTTGCCATTACAAACAGAAAAGTTCAGTTTAAAAGAAAATTATACTTCTTAAAAATAGCTAGAAGGTAAATAGAACGAAACAAGACATCTATACAAATGGCAAACATGCAATGAAGAGTTTAAAATCACAAGAAAAATTGTGAGAAATGATGCTTTTCTCTGCCTCTAAAAGTGACGTCAGGGCCTGCAGTTATAAGTTCATAAACTTAAGTTATTTTCCATTTCTCATAAAGGTTTAAGATAGAAATCAGTCATTACACTACTTTTTTCATTTGAATGCTACGGCCTTTGTTCAAGACAAATAAATAAAACTAATTGCATTTTGCCAATAACTAAAAGACTAGAGACAAAAGGGACATCAAGAACAATAATCCACTTGAGAACCTTGCCCTGATGGGTACTTGTACTTGTACTGAATATAAAACTAACCTATACTAAATATACTGAAATTATTTCTCTCCAATAATAATCGTTAATTATTGATATGAAAGTGGTGGGATGGGAAGGAGATAAAAGCACTTAGCTGTACAGGTAGTCCTTGACTTATGGCTACAATTGGGACCCAAATTTCCACTGCTAAGCAAGACACTGCTAAGCAACAAGTTAAACAAATCACTGCAGTTGTTAATGGAATAACACCATCATTAAGGGAATCCAGCTTTCTCCATTGACTTTGTCTATTGGAAGCCAACTGGGAAGGTCACAAATGGGGATCACATGGCCCCAAGATGCTGCAACCATCAATAAATACATGCTGGTTGCTAAGTGCCCAAATTTTGATCACATGAACATGGGAAAGCTGCAACAGTAACTTTTTTCCAGTGCCATTCTAACTTCAAATGGTTATTAAATGAATGAGTCCTTGTAAGTCAAGGACTACATGTAAGTAATGCAAGCAAGGAGACTGTATGGAGGCAGAAAGGCAGATAAGACACCCAGTCTCAATAAAGCTCTAGAAAAATGGGTCAGTTCTTGAACAGGAAGCCTTCTCTCCCTATGAGCACCAACCTTTTCTCTAGAATCGTCACTCTTAGAAGATATCTTAGGCAAAAAAGCCAACACATTCCTACAATCAAGATCATGAAAAGTGTTAATACCACTTTGGAATGCCTTGGTAAGACCACACTTGGAATACTGAATCCAATTTTGGTCGCCCCAATGTAAAGAAAGATGTAGACACTCTAGAAATAGTGCAGAGAAGAGCAACAAGGATTATTAAGGGACTGGAGGCTAAAATATACAAAGAATGGTTACAGGAATTGGGAAAGTTAAGTTTAATGAAAAGAATGACTAGGGGTGACATGACAGCAATGTTCCAATATCTAAAGGTGCGCCACAAAGAAGTGGGAGTCAATCTATTTCTCAAAGCATCTGAAGGCAGTACAAGAAGCAAAACTAATCAAGGAGAGAACCAACCTAGAACTAAGTAGAAATTTCCTCACAGTTAGAACAATTAATTAGTAGAACAATTTGTTTCCAGAAATTGTTGGTGCTCCAACACTGGAGGTTTTTAAGAAGAGATTGGACAAACATTTGTCGGAAATGTTTCTTGCTTGAGCAGGGGCTGGATTAGAAGACTTCCAAAGTCCTTTCTAACTGTTATTCTATTAAATTCATGATGAGGCATCTCCCCCTGACTCCCTGCATTCATCTCTATACATGAAAGGCATCAAAAGGGTGATAGGACTATTAGACTCTTATCCTGCCTCACTGAATGGGAATAGGCCATTTCAATCTCTCACAGTGTGAGAACAGGACTAGTAATCCTAAATTTACCGGAGGACACTCCTCAGTCAGAGAGTGATAGTACTTTTAATCCAACTCTGGTGAAAGAAACATTAAATTCATTGGAACATTCCATAAATAGTCTTTCTTATCCCTTCCCAAGTATCTTTTACCTTGTCTCATTTCCCTCCTGGTTAGTCATCCTCTTCTTCCTTTACATTCCCTCTATAGTACCCCTTCCCCTATCTCCATCCTGTTGATTTATATTCCCTTTTTTCTCTATTTTTGCTGGGAGATAGGAAAGAAATATTTGCATTAGTGTGCTTGTGTGGGAATGCAGTTTCTTTCCATACAGATGTGGATAGGAAAGGTTTACCAATCTGACGTCTTATTTTACACATACACAGGCTATATTTTAATTAGAATTATTAATTAAATTAATTTAGCCATTTCTTCTGACCCTGTCCTTTTTAGCAGTATATATCTGCTAAAGTTGGGATATTAGTTAGTATATATCTGCACGTTAGTATATATCTGATTTTTTCCTTTAAAATTGTTTTAAATTCTTAGGGAGGGAGATAGAATTATCTTAATTTTTTCTTGTTTTCTTCCTTTCAAGTAAATGTGAGTATTCTAATACAAAAGCCTATTCAAAACATTTATTTCTAGTTGTCCTAGAAAATTGGCTCAGTATTAAAAAAAAGAAATGACTCCAAATGTGTGCCCACACTGTAGGCTTCCACTGATGTAATGGTTTTTAAATTATAAACCCTGGAAGTTCTATGGGAAAAGTCGGATAAGGGAATTATCAATAACTTTACAAAATTCTTCTCAAGTAGCCATGACATTCCGTTTAGAATTTTAAAAAAATCCAAGTTGATAACAGGGCTGAGCTAAAGCTTTGTAAAACTACTAATTCCCCCAAACTAGATTTCATTATTCCCAACCTGAAATAGGAATAGAAGATAGCTTAATTATTGATTGCTTTTTCCTTTTTTTGAATACTATTTTTTTGTCGTTAGGATTGAATGTATGCTTGTTATGTTTGTTTGTTTTTCTGTTTTGTATTGTGCTTTTCATAATAAAACAATAAATAATAACAATAAAGGAATAAAATATAGAATAATAGAGTTGGAAAGGACCTTGGAAGTCTTCTCATCTAATTCTAATTCTAGCTTAAATTTTAAAATATTTCAGGGTGACGAAATATTTTTAAAAAACTTCTTGCCTTTTTTTCCTTTTTTTAAAAAAGTTTATAAAACACCAGACAAGGGAATAAAGCTATGTGTCATGCTTCCTGTCCAATTACTTTAGAAATGATGCATGTCCATGCTAGTGTAATTCCCACAGCTCACAGAGGAAACACATTGTGTATCAGCAGTCAGAACTGCCAAAACAAGGCATTATTTTTTTAAAGGGCATCATGCCCTGGATGAAACCATGTCTAAGTATTACTTTAAGCATTCCTTCCTTTAAAATATTATAGTGATTACAATTACAATTTATCTTTGGTTAATGCAGTGTCAAATTAGGACAGCTATTTCCAATTGGGTCAAGTTAATAAATTGTTTCAAGATTTGGTATTCTTTTTATTCCCACCTAAACAGATGTAACACCACCTTTAATTTCTCTGCGGCTCTACATCTTTATAAACATTTTTCCTTGTGAAGAAAGCAAACCACAATCACAAGGATTGCAAAGACAATTTTGAATAGATCCTAATATACTATAATCAAGATGAATTTTCCATGTTAAAAAATGAGTGTACCTATTAATCAGTCATCAGTTGCATCAATAAAAAGAGTAATTCTGCAATAATTGTAACATACATAAACATAGTCATATAAAGGTAAGGAATGTCTTGTAAATACCTTTCCAAAATCACGAACATCAAACAAGTCAAATGCTTCAAAAAGTTCACTCTTCTTCATTCCAAATATTTCACAGCAGGCAGAAAGGAAAGTTCTTATGTTCTTCAAGCACAGAAACTAAAGAGAAAAGGAGATAATACTTTTAGTCAACCATCTAACTATCAGCAAGGATATTCAATTTCATTCAAAGTCATATATATGCCTCTAGGCGAGTTTTCCCCAACTATTATAATTTCCTAGAACATTTATAGAAGCTACAGGATGACACTTTTGCACAGGAGAGTCATAGAAGATAACTGAATGCTTGATATTTTCTTTGACTAATTGATCCTCCAGTGTTTGGAAAACTGCTTTTGCTTTTCCATTTCAAACAGAACTGGCTCGCTGGAAGTCTACTACTGAAGAAAATAGAAATTCCAATGTCCCTGAGCTTATGCTACTGGTTTCATGATTCTTTAAATCCTCAGTTATAGTGGATTATAGCACTGGAGAAGGTTTTCCGAACTTTGAGTGCCATATAAAACTACATAGCTATATTTCTGTATTTTGTATATAGTTGTATTTTTAAACCTTCCTAAATGTTAACTCTGTATATAATATACAGTTACACAATTTGTTAACGAGTGGGAAGCAAATGTTAAAAGGCCAAGTGTAACCAGAATGCTTTATTGGAAGAAAATCTGATTCTGTATATACAGTACTTTTACAGCACTTAAAATTGAAAGGGCCACAAATGCTTATGTCAAGAGCAGAATGGAATGTAAATGCACCCCCTCAGCATAATGCAAATACTGCCACACTGGTAGAAATGAAAACTAGTAAACAAGACAGGATGGAAATAACTAGCATTTTAAGAATATTCCCTGCTCCGGATCTCAAAAAAATGAGATGTAAGACAACTGATTTGATTTGAGAAAATCTGCTGATCCTAACATTTCCATTTTAACTGCTAAAAACAACTTAAATGCAAGCTTTGTTTTTTAAACTGTAATAGCAGAATTGAGTCAGTTTTTTCTGCTTCCTCCTTTCTTTTTTCCTCTTGAACTAGAATGGTGTGAGCCATTTGCCTTTGAGACTAAAGAAGGTATTGCTCTGCAAAAGAATCTCCTTCTACATCTCCTCTCACTTATATGCAAGTTAGAGCATCAATTATCAAGATATGGCAAAGGCAGAAAAAAGTATTATTTCTTTCTTTCTACCCAACACATCAAAAGTGTCACTGGTTTAATCCAAGGACTAAACCCTTTAGAAAAGTGCTGCTTTGGCTTTTTTTTCAAAATAGTTGTGTTTGAAATACTCTGGATGGAGAAAGTAAGAAGGCTTGTCATGTGCACTGCAGCCCATGAACATCAAAGAAGGAAGTTTGCAGAAGACCACGCTTTATGCGCAAGAGGGTCAAGGGAGGGTGGATCAGTTTTAGCAAGGCGTTGCCTGATATATTTGGAATTGTAAGCTGCCCAGTCATTGAATAAAATGTGCAAGCATAAAAAATGAATGAATGAATGAATGAATGAATGAATGATCCAATGCTATACTATAAATGGCTCTAAATTGAATTGAACTCAGAAGTCTACCAGCAATAATTCAGTAACTTCTGAATAGGTGTTATTCTCATCAGGAGTTCAGTTACCCTATTTTGTATCAACAAAGTTTTGGATTTTCTCTAAAGGCAGCTTAATGTAAAAAGCATTATAATAGTCTAGCCAGACAGTGAGTTAGGCATGAGTTACAATGTCCAAAGCAGCTTGGTACAAGTAAGATTATACCAGGGCTGGATGAAGACTTTTCTGGCCACATTGTCCTGTTGTATAAGCAATAGCAGCAGCAAGTTGAGAAGTACCTCCAATTCATGAATGTTGTGGAGAGTGATCCTCACCTATTCTGGAAGCCAATCTTTTTTTGGAAGGGAGCAATAGTTCCCATATGTTTCTTGTTTTGATAACAGATGGACTGATCTGGTATCAAGCTGTTTCCTTGTCACTTTATGAGAACCTGTTATCACTCAATGCTCAATACAATGTTGTTCTAAAACTCAATGTATTTTGCACTGAGGTACATGTCTTCAAACAGTCTACCTTAAAGGCAATCTCTTCCACATCAACATCTGCCTGATATATCAAAAATACACTCTGAGAATTCCATAACATAGTCCAAGAAATGCATTCACTTTACAAGACCCTAACAAGCCCTGAATAAAACACTCAGAGTATTATGCATTTCAGGAGAAAAGATAGACAAACGGCTTTTTTCTGAAAAATGTAAATTTCTCTCTCAGATCTATACTCTAAAAAAAGGCACAAAGGGTAAATATCATTGGTGGTTGAAAACTAGAGGCAGAGGATTTCCTTATCAATACTCAAGTGAGAAAGTTGTTAACAAATAAGTTACTCACTTATGAGTAACTGATGTTTAAGATAATCAGAATTGGAAAGTTTTATAAGTTGATAAAGAGTTCTATTTCTTTTCTATTTCAGTTTCCATCCTTTTAGGCTGTTTATAGGGGAGAAATTATGTAATTTTCAACAGCAAGAAAATATCCATAAAGTTAATATACATATGCTTTGGGTGATGTTTAAGTAAAATTAGTGATCTATGTATACTCACAGTTTTATAGTAAATAGTTAATCGATGCATAATATGGTACATTAATGATGAAATGGGGTTGTGACATTGACTGGGGCTAGTGAGTGTATTTAAGAGCATTAAAACAACTATTTATCAGCATTTGCCAATCTTGTCTCCAATGGAAGATGAGACACATCTTTGGTTACAACACTCAAAAGTAATTCCTTTAAGTAACAAGGCCCTTGACAATAGGATGAAATCACTCCTATTGCTTGAAAGTGCACTTTGAGTGTTTGGTTTCAGATTTAATGACTCCATAGCCAACTCCTTTGTCTTTCAAACAGATTAAAAGATTACTCCTTAACAGTTAACCTAACCCAATTAACTGTCCAAATGTGGTACTAATGCTTCTATAGGAAAACAGACTTTATATTTTTCATTTTTCATCATTTGTAGGGGGTGACGAACAAGGAATTTTATATCACAGAAACATTTTTGAACTAATTACTTTTTGCAAATGGTAAACATTGATAGAATGAGTAAACATGACTATATAGCTGGTAGAAACCATGTTACTTTTCAAACAAATAAATCTATATGTTTAAAGAGGAAGAATAATAGACAGCATTGTTCCACAAGGCATGAAAACTTGGCTGAGGCAGCAGATTTTGTAAAAATGTCAAAGCACATCTTAAAATGTATGTTATTTTATTATAATAAATGAATCTACTTCACAATTCCGGAGGGACAGCTACTCCATGAGTGGAGAGCCATTTTTTAAATAAAATACTCCATTTTAGAGTAAAAGCATCAAACCTGACTTGACAGCTCCTGTTGCTAACTCTGTGGTGCACAAATAGCTATATATTACGCATTTTAAAAATGTATTTTATTTAATGTAACTTTCCTGAAATATATCTTGATCCTGAAATGAGAGTGCAACGATCAACTATATATGCAATGCCAGCTATGAAAACCCTTTTATATGCATCATGTTAGCAATTAATTACTCAAAATATTTTACACACTTTTTTGTTCCCTCTGTCATTGCCACAGAAATGACTTTTTGCTAAAAAAAAAAAAGGATTTTCCTTATATGCATAAATTGTACAGTAGGTTATCTACAATGCCTTTAATGTGTAGCTGAGGAAACTAAAATTGTAGAGATTGTCAAACGTCTATACACTTGGGAGGCTTTTATAATTCTGCTAGTAAGAAAGAAATTTACAAAAAAAAGAGTTAATCCTAACATAATTTAAAAATTATAAACCTAATGTTGCTTTGAAATAGCCGATATTGCCTTCTCTACCTAGAAGGAGTTTTTACATAACTTTATTATTTCACCGCAGTGGGGCACTAAGGGAATGATTTAACATAGATTTCTTAAATTTGTATGCAGAATTGATAGCCCAGCTTTCCTAATCTAGTGTATGAATCAGTTGGATTTTTAACTTTCAGAATTTCTAGCAAATAACCTATAAGAAACCAAACTTGACAAAAAAAATCACAGGAGCTAGATAGAACACTTTTCTCTTCTTCAAATAAATGTTGACACAAATGTATACGTTTGATGTATGATTATATTCTGTTACTCTTTTATTATAAATTTTCCCAATCATTCAGACCTTGATCTGTCTCTTTGAAAGTGGCTAAATTCTATTTTCTGGTTTGCAAAACTCACCATGTTGATGTTTTCATTTTCATTTATATCTAGAATTCAGTTTGTTACCAATTTGTGGAATTGTAAGAGTTACAAAAGGGAATGTTTCAAAACATGACGAAGAAAAGCAGAAAGACGCTTCAGTTACATAATCTCAAGAGAAATAAATTCAGACAATTCACTGAGAGCAGATCATAATGTATTCATTAATACAGGGGGGACTGGGATTCTTCATTCAGTTTTCACATTTCTCTGTCCTAAATGCTTTTGTCCTCTCATTATACTGTACTTGATTAATGAAACATGTGCAACTCTTTGATTCCTTGGGCTGGCACGAATTCATTAGTCACTGATCTGCAGTGAAAATTTGGTGCTTGTTTGTTATCTTCCAAACCACCTGAAATGTAAATAAGCTTACAGTATTTAACTGGCCAAAGATCTTAAAAGACTTAGAATGAAATATAAACTACTCAGCACAAAAAAAGTTCAGTTTTGGTGCACTTGAAGTTACATAACTAAAACAAAAGTGACATGGCTGTTTTTCACATATATTACCGTTGCAGCATCCCCATAGTCATATGATCAAAATCTGGATGCATGGCAACTGGCTCATATTTACAATGGCTGCCGTGAATTTTGCAATTCTCCTGACGAGCAAAGTTAATGGGGAAGCCAGATTCATTTAAAAACTGTGTTACTAACTTAACAACTGCAGTGACTCCCTTAACAACAGTTGCAAGACAAGTTATAAAATGGGTCAAAATGGACTTAACCACTGTCTCGCTTAAGCAATGGAAATTTGAGGCTCAGTTGTAGTTGTGAGTCAAGGACTACTTGTAATAAATGTAGACTTCTATATCACTCTGTTGCTAGAACCTGGCTGGCTTCAAAAGCTAAGAAAGAAGTAGTTTAATTAGTACTTGAACAGATGACCATCTGGATTTAAGAGATCAATCTGATTCAGAACCTGGACACAGCCTGACCAGACAGAGACTTAGGCTACACTGTGGAAATTAATAGAAAAGAAAAATGAGGAGTGCAAGCTGGACCAATTAAGCAAGAGTTTGTTAGGCAAGGCAATAAACTGTAAGTTACAAAGGTAAAATAATGAAAGTCAAGCAACCTACTTGAAAGAAAGAAGCATACATCGCAAAATTAGTCAAGTTGGCAGTCTGAGGTATAAAAAAAGGCCGTCTTTCTGACTGTCTCTTTATGGAAAATAGTGTTCTACCTTCTTTCTTGAATCTCTGTGCATTGTTTAGATTACCTGGCTGAACTGCAGACTGGAAACTAATTACTTCTGGATTTTCTTAACTTTTTTGGTTTGAAAAAAATAAACATTTGGGCTTATGTTCTTTCATATGTTTTAAACAAGATTTCTACCCCACAGCTTGCTTTTGGCTCACTTCTGTTGAAGATTATAAATGCAATAAACACCCTGAAGTGATCTGTGTGTGTATAATTGGCACCACAAAATACCAGGACTCTACCCTAGGCTGAAAAGGCAAAGCCACCCAGGAGATAATCCTAGCAAACCACTTGCGTTGTGGTGCTATGGAAACAGAATGATGGTGTTCACGTAGTCACCAGGAGAGAATTTTTATCTGAAGATATCTTTAAATCAGGATATGTTACTTAGCACGCAAACCATTCAACCCATATCTACACTTCTCCCTTTAAGAAGAGAAACACTGCATACATTATATATTGGTGGTGGGAAGCAGATTATGAAATGCTTCCATGTAAAACCTGTTCTGGCCTCAAGTCCAGATGCAGCCACCAGAGACACACAGACCAGTGGTCACCAACTGGCAACATATGGGTGGGGTGCAAGGGCTCAGCACAGCTCAGTACATTCGGCAGGAGCGTCTGGAGCACGGCCTGCCCAGTAATAGCGCCAGGTAAATAATATTGGCTTTATGAATTGCAAGGGCTCGGCTCAGTCAACAGGAGAGCTCAGAGCTCAGCCTGCCGCAAGAGATTGGCCCGCCATGCAGAGTACAGAGCTCAGTCCACTGTACATGATTGATCCACCACGTGACACAGCGTCCAGAGCTAGCCCACCATGTGGCGTCCAGAGATCGGCCTCCCTGCGGCGCCTGGAGATCAGTTCGCATGGCGGGGGCACCCAGACATCAGCCCAGTCAGTGAGCGAGTGAGGAGGGGGTAGTGGAGTGCCAGAGTGGTATGTGTTTGTGTCTATGTGTCTGTCTCTGTCTCTGTTTGTGTGTGTCTCTTTCTCTCATTCTCTTTCTGTGTGGGGTGTATGTGTGTGTGTGTGTGTCTCTCTCTTTCTCTCATTCTCTCTCTCTCTTTGTGTCTGTCTGTCTGTCTGTCTGTCTCTCTCTCTCTCTCTCTCTCACACACACACATTCTCCCTCTGTCTCTCTCATTCTCTCTCTCTCTTTCTCTGTATGTATATCTGTCTCTCTGTTGCTTTGTCTCATTCTCACTCTCTTTCTCGCTTTCTCTGTCTCTGTCTCTCTCTGTCTCTCTCAAGTAGGAGCAAATATCACACTAAAATGTGTAATACAAATAAGCTGCAATTATTTTGTAATAATTAAACTAACTTTAATAATTTTGCGACAATTAAACAACATTTTAAGATTTTGTTATGATTAAATAAGCATTTTAATTTGTTATATTAGGTACCTTTTATTTTAATATAAAATATTAAAATTAATATTGGTGGTTCTCAGGATTTCAAATTATGAATTTGGTGGTCCCTGTGGTCAAAATGTTGGCGACCACTGGCATAGACAGTAAAGTGAAAAATAAACTAAATTCCAGTAAGGCCATCCCATTCATTACTTCATGGAAAAATTCATTTTTTTAAAAAAATTACTGCTTTAATATTTAAGAAGAATATCCACTGGTATGATAAATGTTTTAGGATAAAAAGTAAGAATCATGGATCATAGCAAGTATCTGTCCAAAAACTGAGGATTAATCTTTTACCTTCAGTGTAGAAGATATGTAGAAGACGATATATTTGATGCTTATTTAGTCTGGCATCCAACTGTGCAAGATTGATGTGGGAAATGTAAACAGTCCATTATAGGAAGCAGAAAGTGAAAACAGCTAATTAGACACCAAAGAAGGAAGAGCTTTTAGCTGCTAATAGGCAGCTGTATTTCTTTGAGTCTCTTTTATACCGAAATTCAATGCAAAATGATGGAAAATGAAAGGAAAGCATGAAGAAAGAGCAGTGGCTGTTTCCTCACTTCAAAATATGCAGGTTTGAAAAGCAATGAGGCAATTAAACACGGTTACTTTGACACAATTTCTATGCTATCACACTCATGAGGAAAGCTGTATCATTATAATAAGATTTAATCTAGATAATCCATTCTGAAACACTAGGTTCACTATTGGAAAGATTTTAGAACTTTGCAGGAGTACTTCCTGAGTATCCATCAGGGCTATAAGCATGCACATATGGATTCAGCTTAAGGATCTTGGTATGCACACTTAGAAACAGACTAGAAACACGCTAGGGATCACACTGGCATAACGTAATGTGCTGCTGAACAGCCCACTACTTCAGCTAAATTCAGAGGTGGTGTTGGTTTTCCGGGACTTTTCAGGGACTATTTATATGGAGACCAATCTCTCCAGAATGGCCTCATTCAGTTAATATCTACCCCCAACAAACAAATAAAACAGATATTAGATTTTCATATTTTTGTACCAATATTATGTAATGAGTCTTGATTCTAAGCCTTGACTGATTCTCTTGAAACTCAATTTTGGCCTGGACATGAAAATGACTTACTGGTGTATTTTTTAGAAAACATACAAAGCCTTCTACGGCTTGGTACCTGGATGTCTGCAGAATACATCTCCCTATTAGATTCAACTTGACCATTTTGATCATATGGAGGGGACAAGTGATTTGACCCCCATTCTGGGAGTTTAAGTGTGCTGTGACCAGAAGCATGAGGTTGGTTTTGATGATGAT